>JAQIWP010000881.1:0-19189 GCA_034695525.1 Euzetes globulus | reverse complement strand
AGAGAGAGAGAGAGAGAGAGAGAGATTTAAATAAAATTTATTGCTTTAAAATGTTTTTGATTTGAAAAATTGTTTTCAAATGTATTTTCACTGTTGTTATTATTTTCTAACTTCTCATACATTTATCGGTGAAACGTCTTTAAAACAATTGAAAATAAAATTCTAATAATTGTTTTCTTTAACTGTGAATAAAGTGGAAAATTTAGAGACAATCGGTTTATCAAAAAATATGATAATTATTAACCAATGAAAACCTAATTTATTGTTTCTATTGAAAAGATATAAAAAACTTTAAGACAAAAAGCTTTATAAAAGGCTTGATATTGAAAAATATTGTATGACTTTGAGTTAATCATTAATTAAAAGTTATTAAAATGAAAAATCTAACCTTTCTAACTTTATTACTTCCCAATTGTGAGTTCGTCTTCTAAAAGCATTCTTAGATCAACCATGATTAAAATAACTAAATTATTTTCATCCAGTTATTGGTCTAATTACAGGAGATGGTGCATGTGGCGCCTGGGACTCTTATAAGGACGAAAAATGTTTCGGCGTCTTAACTGACCAAGGCCTTCAAGGCTTTGAGTCGGCCAAGACAATCTGTACAAAATCAGGCGGAACTTTAGTCCAGATTACTTCAGCTGAAGAGCAGACTTTTCTGACAAACCTGGTCTTCATTACACATAAAGTGGTCGATGAGGTTTGGATCGGAGCTCACAGAGTAGAAAAGGCTTTCAAATGGGACCTGGACAATACAGACGTATCATTCACCAACTGGGCCCCAGGAAATCCTTCTAATGCTGCTGGAGAAGACTGTGTCCAGATGTTGCCTAAACTCACTAATCAAGGTAATTTTGGGTTCGTACCTGAAACAACCGAATCTGATAATATTACTGGATGATCAATTTCATCTTGGCCATCTCTCAATTAATTTTAAAAAATATGCAAGCTTACTAAATTAATGTTTCTATTTGGAGAAGGCAAATGGGACGATGAAAATTGTGGCAAGAAGAATGTAATTGTCTGTCAAAGATATCAAATATGGACGCCGGCAGTTATCCAGCAGACTTTGCTTAAAGAAAGGAAACAACTGGAAGAGCTAGTAACTCAATTGAAAAACCAGCAAGCTGTTATCACAGACCAGACCAACCAGATCAATACATTAAAAACGTCTGTTGCAAACACCATTCCCATTGGCTTTACTTATGTGCAAATGGCAAAAGACAAGACACCGGCAGAAATTTGGCCACAGATGAAATGGCAGGATGTTAGCGCCACATATGCTGGCTTCTTTTTCCGTGTAGAAGGTGGCGCTTCTGGTAAATTTGGTGTCGTCCAGGAAGAAGACACCCCAAGGCTTACCCGAATTGCCATGAGCGATGCTAAAAATTATAAGGACGCTGGTGATCCCATTCCCAAAGGTGGTGTGGGCAAAATTAAAGCTGGTATTAGTGGTGGTCCTTGGTACTTTCAATTCGAAGTGTCTAACACAGAGGTTAGGCCCAGAAATATGGCCATTAGAGTATGGAAACGTACTGCCTAAATTAAATGCTCAAGCAATTAAATGTATTAATTCAATTGAAATAAAAACAATAATTTCAATTTATTTTACAGTTTTTACATTTTTTTTTATAAAAAAGAAAACAACAAAAAATTTGTTTATTTTAAATCAAAAATTTCAATGAGCAAGGGATTAATCTGTTGGGGACTATTCTCCAGATGCCAGCGGACGCTCTCCTCGCTCAGATAATACAAGTCCTCCAAAATGTTCATTAAATTAGAAAACTTTTTGTTTGATTCTAATTTTGACGAATATTTTGTCTCCAAATACCGTTGAAGTAAATACTTGTGGGACTGATATTCAAAACTATTCCGATTATAAACAAATAGAAATTATTAGAAAGTGTTTATATTTAATAGATTATTTTGACATCAGTGATGGGCAATCAAATAACATGGTAGTTTTCGAGTATTTTTTCAAGGTACTTAAAATTAAGTTTTTATGAGGTTTTATTGAATTTTTAATAACTTTCTGACTTTTCATATATCTGAAGCTATTTCTTTAGCAGGATCATTTGATACAAAATAATTGTGCCCATTCCTGGCATTCAAACTTACGCAATCAAGTGTTTATGAATAATATCAGGTCTGTTTGCGTTGAAAAGTATAACCATTGATAACTAGAATAAACATTTTTAAAAAATTGATGGCATAAATAAAACATGTGGCTATTAATTAAATTTACCAAGTTCAAAATGTTTTGATCAGAATCCCACTCTTCAGAGATGACTTTCATGAAGCGTTTATGCGTCTCATAAATGGAAGCAGTGGTTGTCCGCTTAAATATGTCCATTTTTACTATTGTAGTACTTTTTCCATTCTAAAATAAGCAAGGTTACTTATTATTTTATTTTTATAATTAATAAGTATTCCCCCTTGATCCCATAAAAGAATCGGTTTGAAAACATTTATTTGTTTTAAGAGCGAGAATAGACACAACACAAGCAGTTGTAATTCCAAAGATAACCAAGGGAGGGTATAATTTAAATTTAGGGAATTTTATTTAAAAAAAACTCCTTTCATTTATTTCTCTAACTAGAACCAAAAGGTTTTGTCATTTTTGACTGTAACTTAATGTTAAAAGACCAGAATTTAAGAATAACCTTGCAATAAAAATAGTTCTTAACAGTAAATCCATTTAATTTAGAAAGAGATTAAAACTGGAGCTGACCTGTTCAAGGCACCAGGACTGTTCTGCAAAATTATAGCCCTTAACAGAGCGCAAAATATTGATCTGAGTGCAGCCGGCCTTCATCAGTGCGATCTGGTCCAAAGGGCACAGACACCTAAAGCAGTCTATTCTCTTCATTTGCTTAATCAGTCGTCGCACAGACAACTCAATCAGTTTGCAAATATCCATTTGATTGACGCATTCCTGGATGTATTCAATGGAAGGCAATTCCTTTATGATAAACGCATTGTTCAGTTCTTCCAGTCTGTTCTGTTCCAATAGGTTGAGTCCTCTGTTGACAGAGAATGGCACTAAATTCTGTATTCCACAGTATTCAGGGTTGTCCTCCGAGGCCAACAACCCGGCTATTGTGTTGGCTCTCCTTTCGTAATCTTGTGTTTCTTTATAGAAAATCTGCTCAAAATTTTTCAACAGGAAATATCTATCAAAGTTTTCTTTCCGCTGATTATAATAATCTTGGTGAACATTGGCTGTTATTGTTGGAATATGATTTGCACAATTTATTTGACCAGGCTTGTTGATCATGCTATAATTAGTTGAAAAATATGAATTAATAAGGCAAAATTATAAGTTTAGAATACCTTTGATCTTGTTGAAAGGTAAATATAAATTTATTGACAAATAAGTTGTTTTCAAAATGTGAAAGTGTACTTTCATTTGAATATTGAGTAAATCGATTGTTGCAAGGTGCTGTCATATCGTTAGTGTTATCGTTTTGGTAGTCATTTTTCTTCTGCTTATTTTCTTGGACTTTCTCTTTCATTAATTGTCTTTCCTCGTCAGTCAGTATTAGTTTCTAAAAATTTAACATTGATGCAATTTTCAATTAATTAAAGACATTATTGCTCAAGACTATTTTTGAAAGAATTAAAACAGTCTTGATAATACATTTGATGTTTCTTATTTTGGTTATAATAATGAGTCATTATTAATGACAAATTATAGCTTGATCATATTCTGAGTCAATTTGTTAATGATTGATCAATTTTTAAATGTTATTTATTTTTGTAATTGTGTTTTATTTTGTATAATTTGTTTTACTATTCTTGCTTGCTCATCTTGATTACTATAAGTTTGAACATTTTATTTTAACAATTATGCTCAAAGCATAAAAACTGACCTAAAAAATTAAGAACATTTAGCAACTTTGCCGATGATTTGTTTTAATCAACAACTAAGCCTTCATCATCAATATTCCAAGGTAATATATTTGATTTTATATCAATTTACTCAGCTTATTCATATTTTCATATACTTCCCTAAAGATTATTTAAAATGTTTCTAAAGAAAAAAAAAATCCTCTGTTTTGCGTTGAATTTTGGCAATTTTTTTTATTAATTATTTTTAAAAAAAATTATCCTTAAAAATGCTATAGATTTTAACAGGATAAGATTTAAAACTGATTTAATTTTTTAAAAATTATTTTCTTAGCCATCTTGTTCATCACCCAAATTGTGAACATACCTTGTTCATTCCCTGATTGAGGCATTTCTGAAGTCGACACTTCTGACAGAACTTTCTTGATGTGACACTAATGACACAGTTGTTATTGAAGGTACATTTGAATACCTGTCCCAAAAAAAGAAAATCAATTTGTCAATAATCAATGCTCTTGCAAAACAACAAAATGAACAGCAACCTTTTTTCTGAGCGCATTTCGCCGGAAAAACGCTTTACAACTCTCGCAAGAAATCGCATTGAAATTATATCCTGTTATGAGATTATTAGAAAAACTTTTTAAGAACGAAAATAAACTAGAATCAATATTATCTTACCATTAGCTCTATCCCCGCACACCACACATATTTTGACAGTTTTCTTTTCACTCTTGCTCATTCTTAATTGTTTTTTATTCCAAAAAAACAGGACTCGAATAGAAACAAAATAACTTGTACTCGATATTAATTGTGAACAACAGAAGCCCAGAATGTTTATTTAATCTGCATTTCAGTGCATATTTCGCTATCGATTCATTTAATGCTACGCTCGTATATCAGACAAGACTGACCTTGTTCGGTACCAGTGTTTAGTACCAGTGCACTGATAGCGCTAATGCACTTACAGTACTCGTTTACGCAATGAATTTTATATTGCACTAAACACACACTCGATCACACGTATTCAAACCAGCAAGGTCTTGTGACCGCCGTTCAAAACGACATTGATAACACACACCTCTCACAAACTAGATTTTTATTGTTTTAGACAATGACCAATAAAGAATAGCCTTTGATTTTATATTTTTTAATCAAGGGCTCTCTTTAAAAATATATTTTTATTTAATGTTACCTTGCACATATTCACATAGATTTTAAATAAATTAAACATTTTTTTCACATAAAACTTTTCCTCACTTTTGCGTTGAATTTCAGCAGTTTTTGTGTATAATTAACAGAATTTTTGTAAATATTTTTTTTTCCGAAAAAGATATCCTTGAGTTTCACTATCAGTATAAGTAGTTAACCACCTAGCTCGTCCGGACATGCTTTTCACCATTGAAGATTTATTATAAATAAATTGTTAAATAAATCATTTACTTGGTTTATCTGATGAAAAGCAACATTGAGACCAGGCACAGCTTTTCAGATAACTTATTTGAAGGGGTAGACAATCAAAGAGTTGCGAAAAATGAAACTGATCCGATATTATATCTAATCATAATGCTGTCCGGATTGAATTGATCTTGCCATATTATATTTGAGTAACCCTTAAAATTGAAATAATTGATGTAAAAGATATAATCTATTAGAAATAAAAATCCGGGAGAGAGAGAGAGAGAGAGAGAGAGAGAGAGAGACCATTCTATTTTTTTAGCTCGGGGTAAAACTATTTCAAAACATTTCATTGTGTTTGAACAAGAGCTTCTGACCTCGATTCTAATCTTATCTAGATCTTTCGACTAATATAAATGTTCTAATCGGTTTGTTTTTTAACCCTGACCAATGAGAGTTATAAAGACTGCTCATCTCTGAAAGTATTTGATGGGATGATTAATTAAAGTTGTAATTAATATATTAATTTTAATGTAAACCATTTGATGATTAATTACCGTTATCAACCTGGTTTTTTTAGCTCAATGACAAATAAACAAATATTTCCAATAAGATAATAGCCATGCACATTGCCCAGCATATGAGCGTCAATTTAAACAACCCCAATAAATTATCCATGTTGATTTGTTTATGATGAGCAGCGATCGTTTCTCTATGAGTGAAGAAGCGGTCACTCTTGGTCAAGGTTTGCTTCAAATTCTGATTAATGATTCCCGTTGACAAATATTGTAATACCCTAGATATAAATGTAAGTTTTAATGCAAAAAAGTAATAATTTAGAAGCATTTAGCCTACTTAAAATTAAGCAAGGTTCGGAACTTTTTCGGCAGTCTTGTGCTTGAAGCAATTGTGACCAAGAATGGATGATGATAATTTTCATTAAGCAATTGAAACTTCGTATTCAGTCTCAGATGTTTTGAATGAATAATTGCTAACATTTTGAGAGGAACGGCAGACAAAAGTATTGCAGACTTTCCCTCAGACACCTCTATAATCCAGGTCTTATTACGAAACATTTGGCTAATCGTTATTGTTGTCTTATCACGATCAATTTTGCTTTTAATACTATTAAAAATATCGTTTTTAACCGGTTTAAAGTCTTTAAATGATGAATATGTTATCAAGCGCATTTTTGAATCAATTAGTTCGTTTAAAGTTTCGATTTGCTTGACTGGAATTTTCAAGCTAAATATAGTAGTAATTTCACCAGACATGATCAGTGACAATTGCATTGAGCTAAACAGCCAAGATGACAACAGCACTAATGTCGATATTTTTGTAGTAAATAATTTTTTTATCTGAATATCTGTTAAAAATTGGGTTATCTATTAAATATATGAATCAGCAATATTTTAAAACTCACCTAGTTGCATGAGTGTGCCGAATAAATGAAATGACACTGTTGAGATCCTTTGAGTAATTTGTTCCCGATCAACAAGAAAGTTTTCATCGAATACAACTATTAAGATAATCAAATATAATTGTAGAATAACAAAAACAGTCCAGCTTATTTTGTCTAGAATGATCAAATCGGAGAATTTGACCGAGCTCCATGAGTCATCGAAGCTGGTCATCACAGCTGAATGGTCCACAAAGAAGGGTGTTGTGTGCTCTACTATGTTCTTGATCATCGGCTCATAGGTCATAACAATAGGAAGGCCAGTCATATCAGCATGCTAGAATTTGATATTTTTAACTGTTTAGGTTTTGGGTTATCTATGTCATGCTTTTATAGATTATTTAAGATAATAGATTATATGAATTTTATCGAGCAATTCATAACTGAATAACTTACATTTCGCTCAATTCTGCCTAATGACCCAGTCCAGCTTCCGTTTGGAAGTTCTTTACCTGTTGAAATAGTTTGTCTGATGAATGCGTATGTAAAGTTCAATGATCTTGATAAGTATTTAATTAAATCGCATTGAATTCCTTCACAATAGTTATCTTTTATGGTTATCCAAGGCTTGAATGTGTCGGCAACTATTCGCAAATGTCTTGTCATAGTTCAGTTAATTCTACCAAGATAACCACAAACTAAAACTAAAAAACATTTACTTTCAACACTTATGTTAAGTAAACATGCAAATAATTAGATTCATAAAAATCGTAAGCTATTCGATTAAATTGAATGCAAAAATTAATTGAAATTTATTTGCAATATTGAAAAAATGTTCATTGAATATATAATTCCTATTGAAATATCAATCAAATAGGTAATTATAAACATGTAATTCCTATTCATGTCTTGTTCTGAACAATAAACAATCATATAAGATATCAAAAAATGGTAATAAACAAGCTATTTCTTAATATAATCATTTTATTTCAAAATATATTATTTATTTTGTTCTTATGAAAATCAATTAAATAATAAATGGCCTAGCTCATTGTATTAAAAAATATAAATTAATTCAAATATGAAAATCATTTTAGTCATCTTTCATGATAAAAAATCACGAGGATTAGGAGAAAATAAAAATAATTTCAAAACAACGATGAACAAACAGTAAGTCCATGCAATTGATCAGGGATAACCTATCCAGGATAAGCCAAAGTTAGGTTAGGTACTGTATCATGAAATAGCATACTTATTGGCTTTCTATTAAGATTTATAACTTATGAAAGGAATTGTAAAATGAGGTCTCATTTGCTGCAAATTCATTACATTTGAAAATAATTTATTTGATTAAAAATTTAATTACATTTTTTTGAATAATCGGTTTATATTTAAAAACTTTTTATCGCTTGTATTGGAGTTGTGTTTTAAAACCCAATTTGTTTATCCGATTGAGTTTGAGTTAATCCAAGACCTGACGGCTCCCACTCGGGCGTAAACAGTCGGCAATGTCTGGTGCAGACACGACGAAGAACCCCATGAAACGACACCACATATGGTTGTGCCACAAGTCAGTGGTCCGCCGGAGTCACCCTTAATATAAGGATGAGTTTTTAAAAAAAAATAATAAAAACAAAAATAAATTTCAACTAACATTGCAGGCGCTCCTTGCAGTGGAGTGGGCGCATATACCCTGAGCTGGTATAGTTCGGCCCCATCGGGTGGAACAAGTGCTTCTGGCGACCACATTAAGCGAGGCCGTTAGCAAATTCTGTGAGACACTACCACCGGCTGATGTTCTGCCCCATCCACTGACCACGACAGCTGCTCCACTGGCCGGGTCCTGTCCATCAGCCGCCAGTGTTCCGACGGCAGCATTAGTTCCCGGACTCATAGCTGAAGCCAATTGAATGATAGCGTAGTCGTAGTTAATTGTCTGAGAGTTGTAGGACGCGTGCTTTACTACTTTGGACACTTTAAGTGTCTGTCCACCAGATTGGGTCAGAGTGTTGTACGTAACGGTGAAGACGCTCGGATTGTTCTCACTTCTGTGTGTTCAGCAATACGACAAAACCATATATTAGACTTTGAATTTGAAAATACAGTCTATCCTCTGCTTAAGACAATTTATGACATTGCTGTCTCTTATATCAAGACATCCCTCAAATCAGAATAATTTTTAATTAAACTCTGAATCGTAAGTTAAACACAAGTTTGACCATTAAACAGGGGATTGTAGAATGTAACCAGTTACATACCCGTCCACACAATGAGCTGCAGTCAAGACAGTTCTGGTGCCAATAAAGCTGCCTCCACATGTAAATGCACCATTCCTTCTGAGAAGAATTTGATATGGACGCTGGCCATTGCTGGCTACCGTTCCACCAATAACTCGACTAGTTGGTGGATCGTCTTTCATTAGGAATCCCCATTTTTCCTGAAGATCTACCGGCAGAGGAAGCCTTCCCGCAAAAGCTATGGCGATGTTTACCAAAACTATTGCCAAAACTATTTTCATTGTGATTCTGGTGGAACTGCTGTCTTCTGTCCTGTGCTATCGACTGTATCCTTATATATAAGACAATTAACGGATGCCTTAAACAGTTTACGTATTCAATGCCTCAATTAATAAATTATTGCTTCAATAATAATTAATTTTTTATCTTTTTATTTAATTATTATTTTAATATTTTTTTGTGATGAGTGAAAGGATCACAAGATTTCAAGTCCTTCTCATTAGTTTTTGATTACAATCTATCTTCGGTTTAAGAGAAACGTGTCTAATGAAACAAACTTCAGTTAAGAGGCTGATTTGAGTTTTACCGAAATATTTCCTAAACCTAGGATAGACTGTATTTTATTAGATTAATTAATTTTTTTAAAGATATGATAACAAATATATATTGGATTAAAGATTGTATTTGAAAAACAAATAAATATTTATTATCATAAAAAAAATTACTCGTAGAAGTTTTAATTGTCAAGCTTTAGACTTAAGTTACCTTTTTTTAGCAGGGAGTATTTACATAATTGAAAATTCTCTAGGAAGGAGGAAGGGAGGAAGAGGGGGAACATAGTTTCAATAAAACTCTTTGTAAAATATTTTTATATACATTGTTTATTCTCCAAAAATACCTTTTCAATGCATCAGTTTAGAATAAATTATTTAATGATCTTTTGCACCTATGTACTTTTATTTCAATAAAAATAGACAAAGCTTTCTAATAAGAAAATTACCATAATTGGAAACGTAAAATTGGTTAATTTACCAAGATAACAAATTGGTTTTTGAAAAATAATAGATTGACTTATTAAGGAAATTCATTTTATTTAAAATTAATGTACTGAGAAAGGGAGGGAGGGAGAGAGAACATAGTCTTAATCCAAGTTATTGGCAAAATAATTTTTATACACATTGCTTATTCTCAAAAAATAGCTTTTCAAAAATTTTTGATCTCTATTTTATTTTCATATATCATTTAAATATTAATTCAGCTTAAAAACAACAAATTTTTATTTTTCTCAATAAATTTATAAAGGTTAGTTTTTAATTGAAAGTTTCGATTAAAATAAACTATTTAATGATCTCTTTTCACAACTTGTTTCATAATCAAATTTTCTCCTTGTTCTTTTTGTATTCGAAAAGGCCATTATCCGATTGAATTTGAATCAATCCAGGATCTGACGGCTCCCACTCGGGCGTAAACATTTGGTAGTGTTTGGTGCAGACACGATGTCGAACCTACATATGAGGCGACACCACATATCTGTGTACCACAAGTCATTGGTCCACCGGAGTCACCCTTAATATAATTAATAAGGACAATGATCAGTTAAAAAATAATAAACATTAAAAACAAATATAACTCACATTACAGGCGCTCTTTGAAGTGGAGTGGGCGCATATGCCTCGCGCTGGTATAGTTCTGCCCCATCGGGTGGAACAAGTACTCCTGGCAACTATACTAAGCGTTGCCACCAGCAAATTCTGAGAAACAGCCTGAGAAGAGCCAGATGTTCTGCCCCATCCACTAATAACGACTGATGTTCCACCAGCCGGGTCCTGTCCGTCGGCTACCAGGGTTCCCACTGCAGCGTTAGTTCCAGGACTCATTGCTGTTGCCAAGTGAAGTATGGCATAGTCGTAGTCAATAGTCTGGGAGTTGTACGACGAGTGCTTCACAACTTTGGACACTTGAATAGTCTGTCCACCCGACTGTGTCAAAGTGTTGTATGATATGGTGAAGACTTTCGGGTTGTTCTCATTGCTATGCCATCAAAAGTATTCTATTAGACTTTAAATTAAGCAGTCTATGCAAAGGTTAAGAAACCCCGAATTAAAAAAATGTCCTTAACAAATTGCTTAAATACAGCAGTTTTGGCAAGGACAGCTCCAGTTTAATATTATTTAAACTAGATTTGCGACAATTTACCATCTGATGGATAGTTATGATCTGCACTACTAATTCTATTAAAACGAGCATTGACTGTAAATATGTACGACAACATACCCGTCCACACAATGAGCTGCAGTCAAGACAGTTCTGGTGCCAATAAAGCTGCCTCCGCATGTGAATGCACCATTCCTTCTGAGAAGAATTTGATATGGACGCTGGCCATTGGTGGCTTGGGTTCCACCAATTATTCGACTGGTCGGCGGATCTACCGGCAAAGGAAGCCTTCCTGCAAAAGCTATGGCGATGTTCACCAAAACTATTGCCAAAACTATTTTCATTGTGATTCTGGTGGAACTGCTGTCTTCTGTCCTGTGCTGTCGATGTCATGCCTTATATAAGACAATTAATTCTAATAAAACTCCAATTTATTGAATTATCAGTTTTATAATAACCAAAAAAAGATTATTTTATTTAATTATGATTCCAATATTTTTTTGACGCAAATCTTTTGTGATGATTCAGATCACAAGACTTCTTGTCATTACCTATACAGTATATTTTCGGTTTAATTGTACCATATTTATGGGACTGCTTTTGATCGAGGATTGCCTGCCTTTTATTATTTATTAATCATTAATTAATTCTTTAAAAGATAGTACAATAAAAAGATGAATGTTTTTCAACAATCACATTTTTATTGAAAACACAATAAATATTTACTAGTAGTTACCAATACCAATTAATAATGAATTGGACAATGGTATTATCTTGTTCATGGCAGAAATTATTTACATTTTTAAGAAAAAATCTAAAAATCTGGTGTTTGGGGGAGAAAATAGGCAGTTAAAGATGTACCATGCCTATGTTCTATATAAAACTATTTTAACATTTTTGCCTGTCCTCGAAAATTTTATACAACTTAATAGCTCTTGACCTCTATTATGCTCTTATCTAATTAAATTATTATCATTTTCACAAAAAAAATAAAATCTTTCTAATTATATTGTTCTATTTTTTGACCCTGACCATTGTTAAGGTCATAAACACTTATAATCTTAGAAAGAAATTTTATTTTATTCATAAAACATAGTATTTCTTAATACAAATAATTTAATGATTGTATTGCGAAACTGTCTGAATTCATATTGCAGTTTGACAGGCTTGTCCAAGGGAAGCCCTTTGCCCTATCACTAAATAAGTTGTTCCTTTTCTTTGTTTTAAGTGGTTATCAGGATCGAATTTAACGAAATATTATTAAAGTTTTCACAATAACTTTATTGGATTAATATGAAAATAAATGAAATACTATCTAGCTTATATTTCCAAAAAAGTCAATATTCAATATTAAACAATTGATATTTTATTTTATCACCAAGATTTTATAGTAAATAAAATGGCAGTTCTAAAACAACAATGATCAAGGAAGCTGTCCAAGCCATTAAAGTAATTTTGAATAAGCCAAGCAAATTATCCAAGCCAATTTGTTCGTAGTCAATGTCAACACTCAATTTGTAATCAAACAGATGTTCACTTTTAGCTAGTGTATGTTTGAGTTGTAGATCAATTATTCCTGTTGACAGATATTGTAGAACCCTGTACATAATTTTGCATGACAGTATATTTTTTAGACAAAATAATCGTGTATACCTTAAATTTAACTTGATCCTGAATTGCTTTGATAATCGTCTACTCGAGGCTATAGTTATTAGAAAAGGTGTTCGAAAACTTTCTTCGAGAAATCGAAATTTAATGTTTTGATTAATCTGGTCCAGGTGAACATTTGTTAGCATCTTCAGGGTAATAAATCCCATAAATATGGCTGACTTTCCTCGAGATGCGTCGACGATATATTTTTTATCCTGAAACATTTCTTTGATCTCAACAATACTTCTATCATGTTCAACTTTCAACTTGATCCTGTTGAATACACTTTTGTCCTGAACACTACTTAATTCCATGAATGAAGGAAAAACAACCAAGTTCACTTTTGTGTCCAGCAACTCCTTGATAGTATTAATTTGCCTATTCGGAATTTTTAAACTGAACCTTGCTGTTATTTCACTAGATATTGCCGATGATAGTTGCATAGATCCAATCAACCAAAATGACATCAGAATAAGTGTCGTGAATGTAATGGCAAACATTCGTCTTATCTGAATATCTTTAATTAATTAACTTGTTAATATAATTATGTCTATGATATAACCAGGTTGTTTATTTAATGTAGTACTACACTGCTCTTTTTTGTTAACATTTTTTTAATTACTTACCCTCTTGCAAAAAAATGCCAATCAAATGAATGATTACCATGGAAAATAATTGATAAATTTGTTCTTCAATAAGAAGAAAGTCTTTACTGAACAAGACTATCAAGATTGTCAAACAGATAAATAAACTTGCAAATATTGTCCAACTTGTTTTGTCTAATATATTGAGTTCATTGAAATTAGCGGGTGTCCAGGACCGGTCAAAGCGTATTAGTACAAGGGACTGGTCGAAGAAGAAGGGAAAGGTAAGGTCTACAATTCCTTTTTCAAGAGGTTCGACAGTCAAAGCTACGGGCATTCCTGTTATATCAGCCTCCTATTAATGTGAACAACATTGACCATGTTGAAGCAACATGGATGCTATCAAAATAAACTCACATCTCGATGAATTCTGCCAATACATCCCGTCCATGTTCCATTCTTCAACTGATAGCCGGTACCAATCATTTGATCAGTAAATGTATACGTAAAGTTCAACGATCTTGATAAATATTTGATAAGATCGCATTGAATTCCTTCGCAATCATTTGATTCAACACTTGAACGAAAGGTAATCCATGGTTTAAATGTGCTAGCCAGTATTCTTAGATGATCTGTCATTATCTATTTGATTTCTTAGCTCAATCAGATTAATTGAATTTTTACAATTTTAAATTAAAAATATAATCTGTGACATTTTTTTAGAAGTTTAGCAATTTTCCTCATATAAATTAGTTCTGAAACATAATCAAGATTAAATTGCAACTGTGAAGATTATCCATGACAAAAAAAAGACTTATACAAGTATTAAGTTTTTATTAAAGGTTCAAGTTCATACATTTTGATACAAGTAATTTTTATTTTGTTTTTATCGAATTTAGAAATTGATGCTCACTTTAAATAACAAATAATGGTTTCTATTTCTGACAAACAAAACCATTATATCGAATATTAAATATGTTTTTAAATAATTGAGGAGAATTTTATGAGTTTGACAAGAGTACACTTAAATATAAACGTTATTGACTTTGTAATTGACCCCGATTGGCTAGAAAAAACTAATATTACTATAATTTGGCATTTTCGATTAAACAATTGCATAGATTTATTTGAAAATATTACTGTTATAATTGGGCTAGAACAGTATTTGAAGAGAATGAAATTGATTTGGAGTTTCTTATAAAGTTCCTACTAATAATTTTTTTGGCCCTGAACTATCATCCAGATCTATTGGCTAAATATTTAAATTAATAAAACTCAAATAAGTGCAAACTATTACAGTTGATTCTGTTTGTTTAAATTTTACTTTAATTTTGCAGGTTTCTCTGGTGAAAAGCCAATTAATCGACGGTCTTGTCTCAAGTTTTGTCTACTTTTTTGACAAAAATGGCAATAATAGAGAGTTGAGTTCATAAGGAACTAGGATATGTTCAATTCTCCAAATGAATGCCCCGATGGGATCACATAACTCTAAATACATTGTTAAGCCTAATATCAGGACATCTGACCAACTGGTGTGTGAAAAATAATATTGGAGAATGTCCCAATTTCGTTTATTAAGGGCTGTCCTTTTAAATGTTAATGTCGATACTTTTGTATTGAAATACTTGGGCAAAAAGTCAGAGCAATTATTTTCAATCTTGGTGTTTAATCCGAAATGTTTAAATTCTTTTAGAAATATAGCCCACTTATTTGAATAGGATAGAATTTCGAATATTTTTGGCCTGTCTTCATATTTCGTATTCATCATGGCAGTAATTACTTTTTCTAGGCTGATCCACTTTGCTCTTAGTTGTTTGTTTTTATTAATGTTGCGAGGGCTTGAATAAATGATAAATTCAAATTAGTTCATTTTTACCTAATGCCAATTAAAACTTACACGTTCAAATCGAAATCAAATATTTCCTGGGCAATAATTGCAAGGCTATAAATATCAGCTTTTGTATTATATTTTGTTCCTTTATTAACTTCTGGAGCCATGTATTTGAAGGTTCCCTGACCTCGAGTATTTGAGCCCGAGGCCAAAATCATTAGTTTAGCCAGGCCAAAGTCACAAAGCTTTAAAAATCTACCATTTGTTGGATATTCACAAATCAAAATGTTCTCGAGTTTCAGGTCTCTATGGATTATCGGTGGATTTGATTCGTGCAAAAATTTGACGCATTCTAACAGTTCTATAAACAATTGACATGAAATGAAGTATTCGGTTGTATTCATGGCGTCGGCCGGACTTCTATTAAAGTAATAGGACTTTTCTTCAATGACATTTCGGAGACTATTCGAGCACAGTTCCATTTGAATGAAGAAATCCAACTTTTCTACCCAAGCATCAAAATATTGAACTACAAATTCACCACTTTTAAGCCGTAAGGTTGCTACCTCATTTAAGAGATCATCAACATCACCAATTTCTGTTGTGCATGATAAAATTAATGATTTAAATTTAGATTATTATTTTTTTAAATTAAATACCTTTACAAGCGCATTTTTTCACTGCAAACAAACTTTGGTTTGAAATATCTCTTGCTTTTATCACTTTTCCAAAGCCACCCTCTCCCAATTCTTCCATATATTCAAACCTCTTTTTATATGGTATTTTTGATACAAGTTTTGACTTATGTAGTAGCTTATTTCCGTTGAAAAGTTCACCATGCTTCAAATGTATTGTCTTATAGGTCATCTTATATTTATCACAATAATAATCAAAAAATGTTTCTTTGTCAGTTTGATTGAGCGAGAACTGATTTCTTTTAAATTCGTGAACAAATCTCTTTCCAAGAGCAGTTGGAATAGAAAATGTTTTTTTGTAATATGGAACCGAATGTATAAATACTACCCCGATTGCAGTTTTGATAGGTGATTTCTGGAAATATTCAAAATTTTTATCATCATTGAATTGTCCGCAACTATAGACTGATTCTTCGTTGTTTAAAAAATATGTCACAAAGTTTGATGAGCAAATCGATATAATCTTGGAAATATTTATCAATCTAGGCTCATATATTATCGCAGACCTGTCCTCTTCAAGTCCAAGCTGACACCAATTATTAAGTCCCCAGCTAAAAGCCAACCCATCCTTAGTAAGAGCAAAGGATTGCCTGTAGGAACAGTAGACAGACTTTAGCGAATTCGGCGCAAACTTTTTCAATTCAATCGCTGTTTTAATATTTGACCCTTCACTTTGACCACAGCCTATTTGCCCAAAGCTATTATCACCCCATCCATAAGTCTTGCCTTCAGATGAGATGAAAAGGCAATGGGCGGAACCACAGCTTATCTGAGTTATTGGTTCTTCAAAAATAGGCTTTGGTTTAAATAATTGATATTGATCAACTTTATTCTCGGTTCCCACATATTCAATGCCCCAGGCATAGGTATATCCGCTAGAAGTGATGCCTAGAATAAAGTGTGCTCCAATCTTGAATTCGATTATATTTTTGCCTGATAATTCTGGAATAATCTGTGGTTCGTTGACAACACTATTGTGTCCTAAACCACAACAGCCGTAAGCATTGGTCCCAAAACCAAACACTTTGTCATCACTTGTGATAAACATTACGTTATATCCTTTGATGTCATCAAAGACGTGAAAAATTCTTATTTTAAACTTCAGCTCTTCATTTATTCTTGAACAAATATCGAATTTTTCCAGCAGACCACTTATAGATTTCTGCGATAATATGTGAGCTTGCAAATAATTGACGAAAAATTTATCTGAATTGTCATCTTCTTTGTTAATGGGACAGATACAAAACTTTTCTAAATGATTTGAAGGTATACCCCATTGATCAGAGTTGCCAATTATTTCTGAACAGTCGGGTCGCATATTCTCATCAATGTCAAACATGGCGAAAAGCATCTTTGTCAAATTACTCCATTTGTCATTTAAAATTTCGTTTTGACGTGTCCGATTAATTACCCTGATCGAGCATAATAATCACTCAAGTTAGTTTTATGATAAAATACTAATAGGTTGCTTATAGTTATTTCAATATAATTCAACTTACTCAGTTAGATTGATATCGAATAATTCTTCTAATATGAATGCAAGTTGATAAATATCAGATTTTGTACTGTATACATCAAAACTATCTGAGTATTTGCTCGGTGATTTCTCCAAGGACTGCCATGACTCGGCAAATGTTGTGATAGATGAGCATGCCATATCATTTAATTTCAAGAATTTACTATTTACTGGTTTTTCATAGATTAAAATATTCTCCAATTTGAGATTTCCGTGAATTATGGGTGGCTTTGATTCGTGCAAATATTGAATGCAATCTAAAATCTCTTTAAACAATTGACACGAAATGAAGTACTCGATTGCTGTCATCGCTTCCGATGACTCTCTTTTAAAGAACTTTGCTTTTCTTTGAATAACATTCTTGAGATTATCGGACATTAACTCCATTTGAATGTAAAGATAATTATTATTTTCAATCCAAGCAACAAAATACTGGACCATAAATTCATTGCTTAAAGTAAACCATTGATAAATATCTTGCATTATATCTTGTCTTGATAATTTACAATTTGCTGTAAAATAAGTTTAACAAAATGAAATATTTAAACAAATATCTAGAAATTCAGTCCTTAATTAAAGTCATAGAAAATAGAAAACTATTCTTGTGATTGATTAAAGAGCTGTTTATCCATGGTTTTATCAGGATAAGTCTTGATTTTCTAATTATATTCTTATGGTTGTTTTAATATTTAGAGACTAGCTAGTACTTATTTTTAAGAGTCAGCCCAATGTTTAGCTATTTATCAAATCTCTTCTAATAAAAACAGAACTTACCATTTAACTTTATTTTTTTCACTGCAAATCTATTTGTTGTGCCATTTTCTTTGGTGAGAATAACTTGTCCAAATTGCCCGCTGCCTAAATCAGCCAGGCTACAATAATTATCACTGAAGTTCTTAATAACCAAGCTTATATTTTTAAAAACTGATATATCGAAAATGTCCTTTAAGTTTAAGTCTTGATTATGATCAAGCTTAAACGTTTTGTGAGTCATTTGCATAGTTGCAATAAAGGCTTCAATTATCGAAGTTATCTTGATCATTTTTTTCAGTCTATTGTAAACAAGAAGGTTTAGCTCATTTTCACCAGACACAAATGTTGTGTCACAATTTTTAGAATATGATGGCACAGAATGCAAGAACAAAAACTTTGTTTGATTTTCCAATAATTTTGGGCAATTTTGAAAGTTTTGACCCTGGTTATTGTCCTGAATTCTGCCACAAAAATATATAGACCCACCATTTGCTAAAAAATATGTGTTACGTCCGGTACAGGATATCAGTGAAACATTTGAAATATTAACTAATCGGGGCACAAAAAGACAGTCAGTTCGGTTGAGTTGATGGCCTAAATTACAAAGTTCATTTGAGCCCCAGCTGTAAACTAATCCATCTTTTGTCAAAACAAATGATTGGGAATATAGGCAGTGAACTGATATTATGGAATGTTTGCCGAAAACCTTTATTGGTAAAGGTTCAAGTATATTTTCTCCATGCTCCTTTCCACAACCAACCTGTCCAAGATTATTAGCACCCCATCCATATACCGTTCCAACTGATGTTAGCGCCAAACAGTGCTCTGATCCACAACTTACTTGAACAATTTCATGATTTGAAACGGAAATATGTTCAGGTTTAAATATTTTTAATCGAGCACTTTTGAAACCTCTGGCCAACTGGCCAGATCCATTTGTACCCCAGCCATAAATGTTATTAACTCGATTACGGGCTATTATAAATGTCTGGCCAATGTTAAATTCGTTTAGGAACTTGCCACATAGTCCAGGTATTATTTGTGGCTCATTAACAACACTATTGTGTCCTAAACCACAACAACCGAAATGATTGGAACCGAAACCAAACACTTTGTCATCACTTGT
>JAQIWP010000880.1:0-19201 GCA_034695525.1 Euzetes globulus | reverse complement strand
GAGAGAGAGAGAGAGAGAGAGAGAGAGAGAGAGTCTTGAAGGCCTCAATGAAATTAAAAGTTGAATTGATTCCTAAAGCCCTCCAAAAAATGCAATTACTTGAAAAAGCAATTTTTGAATGCCTTGAGAGTACAGACGCAACAAAAATATAATTGCAATAAAAATTGTTTATGAAATTAATCAATAAATATTACAATTATTGTCTGATCCGTTCTCTCAAATGATTTTAAATAATGAATAATCAATCAAAAGGCAATCTATAACTAACATGAGGCCTGAGTTCCTTCATGTGCTTCCCTTTGAACCGGCATTCGATTGTATAATCAAAGAATAGCGTAAATGTAAGCATTACTTCTATCTTACAGCAAAACTATCGGAATTTCGCTCCACATTTGTTAGTCCTGTGCTTCACTACTTCCTCACATCAAAACCATATAAATCTAATAGAAATGTCGTTTGAAGTAATTTAGAGCCAATTGTTTCCACAAAAAGCATTTCTTAAATAATCTGAGGAATAATGTAATAAACATTTATTCAATAAAATAAAATAAAATGTTGGGTTCAAACCGATTCAGTTCTTTTATGATCAGTGATATCTTAAAATGTGATAAAGAAGACCAGAACACCTCCAAAGAAATCAATGGCCAAATGGCAATGGATTACAGTTTATTCAATTCTTTCATTCATCAGTCAAACGATTATTCGATTTATAGTCAGTCAACTAATTCTTATAATCGGAATAATTCATCAAATAACGAGTCTGGTAAAACAAACATGTTCTTCTTTTCAAAACTGTTTAAGCCTTCATCTTTGCAAATTCTTTCTCATATATTTGGAATTAGAATAACTAGATTATTGCTTATCTAAAAACCTGACTATGATTAAAATATGAATTCAAACAAATTACTATGAATTTAATTATTTGTGGTAAATTTAAAACGGACCCTCATATTTTGACTAATTTGATTTTTGTACTTGGTACTACTTGGTAGAATTAGAACAGAATGAATGCCGCTTAAACAAATTGCAATACAGATGAGAATAATAGAATTGTTGGTCTAATGTTACAGTTGAGTGTAAGGGGCCGACAGCGGACACGATATGGTTACAGCACTATCTGCTGCGGCAACGGATGCTAATGCAGGCAAAGCCCAGAAAAGGCGGACAAATTCGGTTTACGAGCGAACAAAGTGTTGCTCTCGAAAAACAATTCGGTCGACAGAAATATTTATCGTCACCGGAGAGAAAGAGCATCGCAACTGAGTTGGGACTGACTGAACGACAAATTAAAACTTGGTTTCAGAATCGTAGGGCCAAATGGAGACGTTGTAAGCAAACTAATGGAGATCTCGATTCAGATAAACATATTTTGTATAATAAATATAAATCCACGCATTCATGCAGTGGTGACAACGATAATGAGGATCATTTTGATCGCTATCACACACAAAATAGCACTCATCACAAACACATCAGCGTTGACTTCACATTAATTAACTTAACATAACTTTATTTCAGATAAATTATTAAAAATTCTAATTAATTACATAATTAAAAGCGTTTCTGTTAAACATCTATTCCTTTTCAGCATTTTGTTAATCGATTTATAAATAAATTCAATTTAAAGATAAAATTTATTCGATTAGAAAAGAGATATTGACTTTTATTTATTAAACACTCAATTGATTTAATTTAATGTGATTTGCATTTAATTGCTTTTGAAATTCAGTCAATAATTCAATTAATCGCTCATAAAATTGAAGATTGAGTTTAGAAAACATGTATAGAGTCTTTTAAAATGATAGTTTCAAACCAGAGATGTCCAATAGAACGGCAAAAAAGATTGAAACAACTCCTATACAAGAAAAAAATCATTTCCTTAAATTGTCTTTAAGCCGAATTGCACTCTGTCTACAAATGAATGATCTAGCCAAGTTAAATTGTTGAGCAAAAATGAAAATGACGATCAGTTAAATAGCATTTATGAAATATGATTCTTTACTGAATAAAAATTCGCAATCTATAAAGAAATCTTGAACCAAGAGTCTAGTTGTAAAGCAACTCTTAGTTTTATTTCAAGTTTAGTTACATTTCAACTTTTTTTTTCAAAAGTTTTTAAACTCATGGAACGGGTCTTCAAAATGCAAAAAAAATATTGCAAACGTAAGTTATGTTTGAAATGTATGTCATTTACACGTGTATTGACTCCAATAATATGTACTTTTCAGCGAAAAAATCAAATTAAAATATACTGTCATTTGTTTCATGACTTATAGACTTTTACTCATCAATTTTTCAGATAAAACTTATTAAGTCAATATTTTTGATCAAATGAGTGAAAACAAGTCAACGAAACCGACTTTTTTAGTGGTTTTCACTTCACTTGTCATCGATTTGTTGTCATTTACTCTGATTTTACCGTTAATGCCATCGATTCTGGACTATTACAGCAAAAACGATGGCGTAAGTCATTTATCATCACAAGTGGTCTCTTGTATTAACAAATAGTAGTTCTCTACCAAACTTCTATAACTTTAAAGTTCCAACAAGTCAGAAACGTTAATTACCATTGTTAATCTAATTTGGTCTTGATAAGATTTATCAGTTCCTTTATACACCCATCTACTTTATGTAAAACTTGTTGGAGGCTCGAGTTTTTGTTACTCACTCAAAATTTTTAGTTATTTCTGAAAACATTTATTATTTCAAACGGACATCTGTTTGGAATTTAAGCAAATGGAACAAGAACATCATCAAGAGTTGTTTAATTTTTCCAATTATTGCTTTCAAAGTTAACTAATTGATTGTCAAAGCAATCGACAGTTTCTATTAATATCTCAATTGAAATCTTTTATCACTTAAGAGTGGTTTCTATTCTTGGATCGAAAACAAAGTACTTATTAGTCAACAACTGATAGGAAGTCCTCAACAATTCAATAAAGGTATCGAATATTTACCATTTTTTTATTAAAATAATTTATTATAATCTGTAATTTGCAGTACTTTTTGGTGGCTTAATTGGTTCGTGGTTTTCATTATTACAGTACTTATCTCAACCGATTGTGGGCTCCCTGTCCGACATTTATGGACGAAAACCTCTTTTGTTACTCTGTTTGTCGGGAATATGTGTTTCGTATTTGTTTTGGAGTCTCTCGAGTCAAATGTTCACAATTTTCCTGATTTCCCGAACGATCGGAGGTCTGAGTAAAGGAAATATCAGTTTGAGTACTGCTATTATGACAGATGTCTCCGATGAGTCCAATCGGGGAAAGGCCATGGCTTTGATCGGAATCTCATTTTCAGTTGGATTTATTGTACGAAAACCTATTGTTATTAGAGATTGGATTTGGAAAACGGATTAAACTTTCGGAAAATATAATATTTACAGATCGGACCGGTTTTAGGCGCTTCGTTCGCCTTTTGGTCCAAATCTGTTGATGAACATCACTTCTTCCAATTATGGCCGGCCCTTTTCGCTCTGACACTTTCATTAATAAATGTGATCTTTATTTGGCGGTATTTCAAGGAATCGCTTCCAACTCAACAAAGAGTAACAAAATTCTAATCATTTTTAAGAATTGATTTTTAAAAGTTTATTCAATGTATTTTAGGTTCGGTCGGTTAGCTCCGGGTTAATGAAGGCATACGATTATATGAGTCCGTTATCTCTATTTTCATTTCGTCCGGTTATGAATATCCAAGACTTAGGTATTGGTTGTTATTTTGTCAGTTATATAATAGGATGTTCTTTCAATTGTATTTGTCTTTCTGTCTAATCACCAGATCTGTCGGTTCTGAAGCGTGGAAGTCGTTTATACTTCCTATTCCTCTATTTATACTCAGGCCTGGAATTCACGTTAACATTCCTGACTCACTCACGTTTCCAATACACCAGGTTTTCATTCAATCCTTTCTGATGAATTAGAATCTGATATATTTGTTGGTGTAGTGCCCAACAGGGAAAGCTTTACTTGTATGCCGGAATCATCATGACAATAATCCAGGGTTCTTTTGTTAGAAGAGTTAAACCTGGAAATGAATTGAGAACTGTGTTATTCGTAAGTTTTTTGTTGTTAGGAATTAGGTTTGTAATTCAATTTTACTGGAAATTTAAACGAAATTCTGTTTTAAGGGAATTTCATCAATAATTCCATCGTTTGTTTTGATTGGTTTGGCCTCAAATCAAATCCAATTGTATTTGGGACTAACTCTCTATGCAATCTCTTCGGCGACAGTTGTTCCCTGTCTGACAACTGTTGTATCTTCTTATGGTCCTTCCGATCAAAAGGGTGTAATTCTCGGCATTTTCAGGTCGATCGGAGCTCTGGCACGGGCTTTGGGCCCAATTTCAGCATCACTAGGTCAGTCCACAAACCCCTCTTTCAACAATTGATACTCATTTTATTAAAATACAGTTTTCTGGAGATTTGGATCGACTGTCTGTTACTGTTTGGGTGCCTTTCTTTTGATTGTTCCTCTAATAATGGCTTACGATTTGAATAAATTGGTTTCAAATGAAGTTAAATTAAAAAAGTCAATCAAAAAAGACATAAAATTGTGATTAAAATACACTCAAATTTATTTTTCGCAAAATTCCGTTATATTTGAATTAAAGTTATTCTTCAAATGAAATTATTTTAATAAACTATGAAATGAATAAATTGTGATAAATTGACATAAATTGACATATTTTTTAACACGTAGTTTTATCTTAAATATTTTTAATTATTATAAGTTTTGGTCTATTTTATTAAATATTAAGATCATATTTCTTATTTAAAAGAACCAAATTCATGCAATCAATGGACTAGATTTAATCGCTGTTTTAAATGGTGACTCAGAATATATATTTGATTGTAATTAATGATCAGTTGAATGGTTGTCATCAGTTGGTCCTCAGTTTGTTGGTTGTCTTTAACGGAAAATCTCTTGGAATTCATAAGTTTTGTGTTTTCAATAATTTTGAAGACATGTTGTAATTCAGTGATTCTCGCGTTTTTCGATTCACTCTTTTCTGATTCATTGCTTTTATTCAACCATTTATTGAGAGCAGGAATAACTTCCAGACATATATCGAACAGTGGATCCAATTTATGTCTCATTTCGTTTTCGACTAAATTTCCTTCTTCTAAGATTAAAGAGAATTCCGATTTCATTTGATTGACAATCGGTTTTAGAAGACAACTTCTGGTTCGAGACAATAGACTAAGAACCAGAACAGTTATTTGATAGATGTTGTGGTGAAGACCACTCTTGAAATGATCACAAATTGTATAATAAAATCCGAAATATTTTTCGATAAACTTTTCGATAATTGAATAGATTTTGTGCGGAATTTGTTTTTGAAGGAAATCCCAATCAATGGCATCGAAATGAAGAGTTGTCGTCATTTGTTTGTTCCAACTTTGGACCAAAACACGGTTCCACTCGTTTTTAACGATAAGAAGACATAAATATTTGCCATCTTTCAAGTCGTCCAACGACTGTATCCCAGGTCTCGGTTCAACCATTCGGTTGATTAAAGTCTTTATCGTTGAAACTATTTGTTCGTTCATTAAATTCATTAAAATTAAAAAAGAAAAGAAAAAATTGAATGACTTTTAAATGGAAAATATGACAAAATATTCTTAAAATATTGCAAATAAATGACAGTTTATTTTACAAACAAGAAAAGAGACCAAACGTAGAGTTCAAACATGACTCAGGAATTAACTTTCAGATTTAACTCAAGACTAACTATCTCTTTGACTCTATTTTAGTGCACGATAAATATTTCGCACCTATTTCGACTTAGCAATATCAATGAAGACTTCATAAATTAGCTATGGATTTGTCTTGTTGAAAAAAATGCTTGTTAAAATTTTTTAAAATGAGCCATCCTACAGTCTGTAAAAAGACTATTTTGATGCAAAGTCGATGTCAATAAGAGCTGAGATATGCAATGGTTTGTTAGACCAAAACTTCCCTATAATTTCATATTAGAAGTGACATTCAATTTTCTTCATTTTATCCATGTCCATAACTAGGCGAAAAAGTTTTTTAATCAGTTTTAACCGATTTAATGTCAATCAAACTGTACTTAAATAAACCGTAAAGTAGTCAAAAACGGCGTTAATAAGTATTTTTTTAAGTTAAAAAATTAGGATAAAATGCTGATCAAAATTGAGTAATTACTAGAGCTGTGAATTATTGGGAATATAAACCATTTAAATGAGTCAAGAATGAAGAGTTAATATGTGACCAAATCGGGAATAAATTGGGGAACAAAAAGTGCAATAAAGTAACGTAAGATTCATTTTTAAAATTCAAAAACGCATTATATGACAAATATTATACATTTTGATGTTCTCTTCAGTGATATGTTTTTTTATCAGTTAAGAAATTCTTATATTTAGAGAAAGTTCGGTCGACTTCGAGGGAAATGATCGGTGTTTCCGCAAAAGCTGTGTTTTCGAAACTCGAGGTCGAGGTTATTACAAAAGTGGTCCAAATCTTAGTTTTTAATCAGACATTTTTCAAGTATCTACTTTAGATTTTTGACTTTTAATTGAGTTGTATTTTTTCTTTAAATTTGCTTAAATTGACAATAAATTACTAGCCTTTGAATTTGTCAGAAATTATGCGAAAATGGCTAAATCAGGAATATCGGGAAAGTAAAACCACTTCTATTCTGACCTTTCATTAGTCATATATCGGGTTAACTATAAACTAATTCCCTATGACTATCCTTTTAAGTAAAGATCGACAATTCATAGCCCAAGTAATTACCATTACCTAACATCAGTCCAAACGGGCCTGATTAAGAGTAAATCTTACTTATAAATGGTAATTTTATTAAATGAATTAAAAGTAAAGTTTGCTAGGCTCTTTATAGTTCTATATTAATGTAATAGTTTTTTTTTGCTCCAATACTCTGATCAAGAAGGCTACTCTCGTAACATTTTCTTTCTAAGGTACCGGGAGCGATGCACGACTCTTACTTAATATTTTGCATGTTGAACTTTATACTTAAAACGCCGAAGAAAATTTAACTTTGAAAGTTTGGATTTTATTTAATTATATTTTGTAACTAAAGTAAATCAAAATCAAGTAACTATTACATTTACTGTGGTATATATTGCATATAAACTTATCATAACTATAATACCGTATAATTGAGCCGATATTTATGCTCTGGTTAAATTTGTTTTACAAAGCAAAGCAAAAAAGTAAAGTCAAACATTTCTATACATTTCCTAAAAGACAAATTGATGAGAAAAAAATAGGAAGATTTGATGAATGAATTGGTTGTTATTGGTATGTGGTATCTGATTCACCAAATGTTTATCTTTGGCGATGTAGTAATAGTTGTCGACAAATATAAAGTCAATACATATTGAAACTGATTGAACGTTAGAAAGCATTGTGTGTTCGTTAACGCTATTATTTTACTTAAGAAACTCATTTTTCATGGCTTACATCTCCAGCATATGACCCAAGACTAACAAAACAGAAGCTGCATGAAAGCCGTATCAGTGGAAGAGCTGACTGGAAGGGCTCATGTTTCATCTCAAACACTTTCCAAACCATTTACATTAGCATCCATTCTAAGCTAAACATTAGGCAAAAACATCAAACTTTAAGGTATGAGCTCAGGACCATTCTTTTACTCGCATTCAATTCTATTGTTTCGATTAAATAATTGCAAAAATGATTAAATGTGTAAAATAAATATGAATTGATATAAAAACAAATAATTGTATCATTTGTTTGTAATTTGTTAATCGTTAGGCGATTAGTTAACTAACTTGCAGTCTATTATCTAATATGTTATACAAAGAGAGGAACCAAAGGAACCAACGAATAGATATGTGGGAGGAGTGAGACTCCAATTGTTAGACGCGATCTATGACCGAATCAATCACTTCCAGTACTTCTTAGTCTACTATCTTCTATCGACTACTTCTAACTCTTCATTATTTGTGAACAGAGTTTTGAACTTTTGTTCCAAATTGAAAGCATTTGAAGTACAGAACTGTTTTGTTTTTTACAAGAAGTGTATATCGAGAGTCAAAGTGAAGTGCTATCAAAGACATCAATTATGACGGAGTTGTTGTTCACTTAAGACATAAGTCAAGTTGTTATGGAAATGAGCCAATTGTACACAACTCACAATCACTTCAACTACCAGACAAATGGACACCAATTGGCCCTCAATGTCAAGGATGTCAGTGCCATCAACACCACAAGTTTGAGTGAAGAGCCAGACCCGTCTATGCAAAGGGCTATCACTACATCATATGAGACCAGAGTAGAACCGCTTAATGTACTGGCCTTTCATTCGCCCCAATGTTTCGATGATTTCAATCATTGTTCCCAACAATCGACTGAAATTCAGTCCCAATTCAATGAAATGCAAATCAATTCAAACCACACTTCAAACTCAATCAACTGTTATGCAAATGAGGCACAAATGCAGTACTGGTCCACACATTCGCCGGCCCTCAATCAGCTGAATATGACTTCAATGATGTCACCTCACGTTCAAAGTCTATCCAACTTTTGTTTCCCCGTTTGTCACAACACTCAACAAATTCAGATAAACACTAAAAACCAATTAAACGAATCAAACAAAATGGTTAACAATACAGAAGACATGTTTCCCAATACTTTTGATAGATTTCAGATGAATTCATCTTTGTTTCTAAATAAAAGTGGTAGGGTTACAACAAAGCCTGTTCCTTGTTTCGAAATAATTAATTCATGTGTTTTCTATAGATGAGAAGACAACACAACTGATAGATGCAAAGAAATTGAATCCAAATCTGGTTAAGTTTGAAGAAGTATCGGCTCAGAGTTCAAGACCAAGAACCAGGCGTAAGCCACGGGTTCTCTTTTCACAGGTAAAAACATGCATCTTTAAGACAATAGAATAAAAATATGTTTGAAACGATGATAGGCTCAGGTACACGAACTCGAGCGTCGATTCAAACAACAACGTTATCTTTCAGGTATTTTTTTATAAATTTGCTAATTTTTTCATCATCTTATTAATTTTCTATTGATAGCATCAGAAAGAGAAGAATTGGCTTTAATTTTGAAATTGACCTCAACTCAAATAAAAATCTGGTGAGAAAATAGCTTTTTTAGAATTCAAGCAACAGTTTCTTTTAAGTTTGCTTTTAGACTTAATATTAAGATTTCATTTAAACTAATATTGAAGAAAAAAAACTGAAAATTAAAGATTTATTTAAATCGATAAATGAATTCTTTGATTTGTGATTAGGTTTCAGAACAGACGATATAAATGCAAACGACAGAAATCGGAAAAGGAATCAAATGAAAGCTTTTCTTTAACACCATTACAATCTTGTGAAGACATCTCATCTAATCAACTTACACGACGGCCCTCAGGTCCAGTGCTGGTCAAAGACGAAAGAATTGCTGTTCATAAACCGAATGCTCATTATTTCCATTATTCGCATATCAATTACGAACAAAACAATTCAATTAATGACTATAATTATGAAACTTTTTGGTAATTAATTAAACATTAATTACTCTGTTTTGTGGTTAGATTTAAGACAAATATATGTAAAGATTTTAAATAAATCATTGAATTCTTAAATAAATAGTGAAAACATTTTAATAAATAAAAACTGAAGTTTGAACAATCAATATCTTTTCTTTGAATTTGGATCCATTTGAAAATTAAAAATAATCCTAAACATTCTAAAGAATTTAACAAAATTCAGGAATACATATACAAGGAATTCGGGGGAAATAAATATTATTACATTTCTATTATTATTGAAATCTTATTACATTGTCAGTGAAATTAAAACAAATTTTTTGTTGAAATCGGTTTTAATTATATTTACTGAAATTAATCAGGATAGTCCAATCCGTGTATGATTTAATATTGCTTGGACGGAATAAATTGGACGACTCTGCATAATAATAAAGTGTTGCGATTTTAGAGAAGTTATATTTTTGGAGCGAAAGAGTGAGAGATAACTGATGTAAGGCTCCACGCATTCTATCAGATTTTGTTTTGAATTTGTCTAAACAGTGGAACCCCTGCTGTCAGCCGTACTTTTCAACCATTCTTTCAGAGGTATAGACGAGATCTGCGTTACGTTTGCAGTTAATTAATGGCTGCAAATGACAGCTTATGTAGACTTTCCTCTTTTGGACAGACAATGCACTACATAACTATCGATAAAGAAAACTGCTATTTGTTTACTTCAAACTATTTTGGGAACATTTTTACAACACCTGAATCAGTTTTTAAAGAACTTTTCCTACCATTTGTTTTTGAATTACGTAAACAATAAGTGGTAGCTCTGAAGGGCAACACTTTAGCCATCAAATGCCAAACTGTCTGAAGTGGACTCATTTACCCATACTTTTCCCATTACTATATTAACAGTTATTTATCAAATTTGAAAAATTATTATTTCAATGATTCAAAAGATTAAAAGTAGAGAGTCTTATATCTTGATCTTTGAGGCGCTTCTGAGCGTCGATTGCAAATCAGATGAAATGCGATATTTATACACAAATATACTGAAAACACTCAGGTAATGTCGGATATTAAGTTTTATGACAGGTCGTTTATTAAGCAAACTAACCAATATATTTCACTTCATTCATGGTATTATTAGATAAAAGTTATACGAAATTTTTCTTGATATTGGAGATGAAGTATTTTTATTGTTTAGTTGTGTGTCATATAAATAATGAGTAATTGAGACTCGCTTTATGTCATTACAGTAATAACTTCGACCAAATTTAAATTATTTAAACTCTACTTAAATTTCAAACTAAATATAAGATTTCTCAAGTCCAAATTATTTGAATTAAATATTAACTTATACATTTCTATATTTTGACGTCCTTAGAAGACATTAGAAATAGATCTTATCAATAAAGCTAGAGAATATAACAAATTTCACGTCAGCTTATTTCCTCTTTTACAATGAATTGTCTTAATTTCTTAATTAAAATTATAAAAGTCATACTTGCAACATTTCAACGAGAGATGGCCAATAGGGGCTGTATTTCGTACCCCGTAAACTGAAAATACCCCTACCTCCCCCCGAGGCTCAAAGTGAATCGGCATATTTTGGCAAATTTTAGGATTTTTAGGTAATGTTAGACATTTTTGCAAATAGCCGCCGGAAAAGCCACCATTTTGTTTTTTATTTGAAGCAATTAAGCCTTTAAACTTGCAGAATAGCCTTATTATAGCCTAATTAGGCTAATTTAGGCTTAAAGAGACAGGAAATAAGCCTATTTTAGAAGAAAATTTCCGTTTCCGGCGCTATTTCCGTCTGCTATTTTTCCCTCCCCATACCCCCAGCACTTTTGACAAAATACTCCCTGCATACCCCCTTGAAATTTTTTGCCATCTCTGATTTTAACACAGGCTAATTTGCACTCCTAAAAGCAATGTGTTAGTTCAATACTAATGATAAAGGTAAGTCAGGGGTTGGGGTTATCTCTGATACTCTAACTTTAGTAAATTGAAATGAAGGCAATTTAATAATTCATAATAATTTTGAGATAACCGTCAGCTTGCATAATTGTTTTATTTAAAAACTGAAATTTTTCAATAACAAAATATGTGTCAACAAATCAATTGTAATTTTGCTTTAATTTAATAGAGTTAGAATATTCTTACTTGTATTAGTCAAATATATAACCAACAGAATAGCTTAAACTTTGTTTCAATTTTTAGATATTGATTAGCAAAATATTTTCTAACAAAGTGATCTGGATTCTGATTAGTTTAGATCCGATATCATTTTACTAAAGGTATTAAATCATGTGAAGACAAATAGCCAATATATGAGTATTACTAATAGGTACAAGTGGCTTTAAATTCAAAATGAACCTACTTTCCAACATCACTAACATTATAATTATAATATACAATAAAGTGTTTTGGATGCACTATATCAAATTGAGCAATTAACTTTCACAGCTTTCATATTCTTCCTTAAAAGTTATCTGAAAATTATCCAGCTATAGACAGATCCGCCCCTTTAGTCAATTCAATTGATTCAAATATTATCAGAATTTTGGTAAAACGAGTAGAATTACCAAAATCGATATAATGGGTTTTATTTTATAATTTTAAATGTTTCAGAGTGGGGTTTCACTGCACATGGAGAGAATGCCTTGTACATATGTATTTTTAAATTTACTATCAAATGGTACAAATTCTCGTCATATTTATGAAAAGAAATTTTCAAAGAAACTTTTATTTAGATTCTGTTAAAGTTGACTGTTTTTAATTGGAATATTCTTTATTAACAAGTTGAACAACAGATGGCAAAATTTGCACTAATTGAGCGAGTAACCTAAACTGCCATTTACTATGATAAGCCATAAATATGTAACAGATGCATTAGTATCCCAAAGTAGTTAACATTACTTATTAGGGATGTTTCTGAATAAAGTAAATCGAAATTAATTCAAATAAGTCGTGACCGTAAACAGAGAAGTTAGGATTAACTGAAACTTTAAATCAATTAGTTGAAGGCAAACCCAGGTTTTCGCACATATGAGGGTTGGAGATAAACCTTCTGTTGATATCTCTGGTTTTGGTCATTGAAATGAATAGTTTTCAATGGCCATTTTCATTAGCTGTAAAACGATTAGATCATCCTGGAAATAGTGGAAGGTGTTAGTCCAAACCCTTTCATAGTCGAAATGTTAGATATATGATTAGGAAGGGTGTGATCAGCTCAAACCCCCTCTCACTGACGGAGTGCTGGAAAAAACATTTCGCTTCGCGAGGTGGCAATTTTTCCGCCATTTTGTTTCTAATTTTAAGCAATTTAGCTTTGAAACATAGACAATAGCTTAATTTGAACTTAATTAAACTAGTTTGTGCTTAAAGTAACCAGAAATAGGCCTATTAAAAAATAGAAAGGCCTCTAATGGCTATTCTGGTCGCTACTTCCATTCGCCATTTCATCAGTTCCTTGACATCAAGCATATTAGTGCGCCAAGGTGTTCAGAAGGAATTAAATCAGAGTACTTCGATTAATTAGATTAAAAAAGCTTACAGTTTTCCAAAATCAAGGAGACAGAAAGAATTAGTGGTGAATAGAGATGTGCCAATTCAATATTCAATAAATTAAGGGGTAGCCATAGAGGGTTTAGTACGTATACCCCCTGAGGTCGAGAATTTACCAAAATACCTCTTGAGTTTTGAGAAAAGTTTTAAGTGAAAAACGCAGAGTAACGGACCCCCCTCAAACATTGCCATTTTTCCCGAATTTCAGCAATTTTGTCGGCCATTTTTGGTAATTTTACCGATTAAACTGCATTTAAACTGATTTTAAGACAATTTAAATTAAAATATTCTTAATTAAACTGGATCTAAATTAGAATAAGGAACAAAATGGCCGCTTGCAGCCGTACTTCCGGCTATCATCTTGGATAAATACCCCCCCCCCCTTGAGGTTTGAGAAAAAATCCATTTCCACATTCCCTGAGGTCTCGGACCTTAGCTACCCCTGAATAAAATCAATGTTGAACATTCAAAATAGTGGAGCAAATTCTCTATAAAAATCCGATATTGTGAAAAATAGTTACAGAAATCCCGATGAGTTTAGACTACCCCTAAATTTTTCGATTTTTCCCACAAAAATTGAATTTATTGCCTGTAAACCCTTTTACAGTAATTCGATCTCTTTTCATGAAAATAACCACTCATTTAAATGATTAAATTAGATTTGTATTTTTTTTTGTCTTCTCGTTTTGGAATTGTATTCGTTGTTTCATCTAATAAATAAGTTCAAAAAATTCAATAATTTTCAAATGTAAAATAAATTCATTGAATTTACCATATCTAGTTGTGGAGCAATATACAATTTTTGTTTTTTATTACAGTCTTGTCACGTTAAAGAAATCTTACAAGTTACAAGTTACAAGTTCTTTACAAGTTACTTAATCAAACAGTCTCCTAAGCTCCGGGTAACTTAACATTAGATTTAAAGTAACGGCGGGACTGTCTTCTAAACCGAAGATTCTTTTAAATTTTATTCTATTAATTCGACGATAGGTTGTATAAGTAATTCAAGTAATAAACAGGTTTTCTCTTCATTCAAGTAATATTACGATAACTTTTGAAATATATATTTGAATTAATATAATTAAAAGACCACAATTAGTCATATATTTGACATTGATTAATATGAGACCAAGTCTAAAGGGTACCATATTATCTGGTAAGCTAGTCCATGGGTTTGTTTGACTTTTTTAAATTTCACACCATTAAAGTCAATAAGCAAGCGCACCCTAGGTCAAAACGTCAATCAAACAAAAACACATAACTGACATTAGCCTTAGGACTTAAGTATAAAACAAGGCTTTTCTATAAAGGAGTTCCTGAATTAAAAATTAAATAACTAAAAATTTCACATTAAAGCAGTTTATTAAATTTGAGATTTGATTTTTCGTGAATTTTATTAAATTGGGTGATAAATATACTGAATTTTATTTTTAGCCCATGGGCCTAGTCTTTGATTATTTTTGCTAACCGTTGCCATGATCTATAAAATCAAATAGCAAGCACAGTAGTATGAACCAAATCGACATTTTAGCTTATGGTCTAGCTCATTGAAGCCCAACCAGACACTTTTCAGACACAAAATCAAACATTGTTTATGCGTAAACATAAATACATACAAAACACCCTGTTCAGTTTAGATGAATTGAAAAAATTGAATTAAATGAACTTTATGATTAACAATTTAAAGTTTTATTTCTTATGGGACCATGTATTGTTTTTTGTTGTTGATAAAAATTTAGTTTTAAGTCTAACATGCTCACAAAAAATAACATCAAGATTTTTAGACCCTTAATGACTGGTTGCGCTAGTATGGACTAGATTGTCAAGCAAAACCATTGTTTATTATATTGTCTATTATTTTTTGCAATATTTATTCTCTTTTAGCTTATTTTTCACGAGTTGTGCCCATTAAAAAAATGATGAAAATGTCCGCTGTTATGAAAAATATCGTATTTTTAAACTATGGTTTGTATACTATTATATACAATGTATGGCTAAAAGCCAATACAAACTTTAAAAAGTTGAATTTAATTTGAATGCTCCTACACTTTAATTCTTAAATTGCTATGATTCAATACTTTTAATAGATCGGCTGTTGCTTTGAATCAATTACTGATCTTTTGTTGTAAATGATCAGCTGCTGGGAGTGTCCTAATAAATGATTTGCTATGCTTTGCTTTGCAAATGATTGGCAAAAAGGCACTTCATCACTTATTTATTTCAATAAAACATTGTAAAAGATAAATATAGGGTATGATTGTTCACCTCGCCTTCAGCCCATTTTCTGGCTAAATCTAATTTAGAAACAATAAAACTTGTCAGTTCTCTCTAAATGAGTGGCTCTAATGGCCTCAATAAAAATCGGGAAGATTTCTTTAAATTTTTAAGATAAGATAATTTTTGCCCGATATATCTTGGGTAGAAGGGAGTTGGACAACTCTTAAATAACATGACCTCAGACTTTATGTGCCTTCTTTTAAATTCTTACATATGAAGAATGTCGAAGAACCATTAGGAATTGTCCTAAATTATTAAAAGATTCCATTCGACAAATACAGAAAAAGTTGTTTAAAATCATTTCTATATTTTTCTGTAAATTTATGCAAAGATTAAAAGTGTTTGCTATTACTTCTTGGGCACATTAGTTATTAACTTGAGAGAAAATTGAACGAACGTTAGCTGAGACACCAAAGCACTGAATTGTCAAACATTGAAATAGAGCCAAATAGTATTGAAACTCTCACTGTTCGTTACATCGGAATGCATGCTTCATAAGAAATAATTTAATAAATTGCATAATACAACCCAGAATAAAATTCTAATTGTCAGTACCAAAATCTAAATTATCATAATTATTTTAAAAATTACAATGAGGTTTTTAAAATAAGAAAAGGGACCCTGTTAGAATATACCAGTTCTAAAAGTAGTTAAATACACTTGTAAACCATAAGTATTTGTAAGTTTTAATAAATTGCTTTAGTAACGTATTCTTCGTACATTTATTTGAAAATTGTTGAACTTCGGATTTCCATTTTTTTTTAAATAAAAATGACCACAATAAATGGCCTAAAGGCAAGATAACATATGAAATTATATTTCATTCTTTCATTAATTTTTTTGGAAATGTTTTCAAAATAAATAGATATTCATTAATGAGTAGTTTATTTGAATGTGTGGGCCTTTAGAGCAATGTCTCGGGTATTCATAAAGAAGAGCGAAGACATAGAAGAAAATGAGATCAAAACTACCGAAATTGTAAACAAATGAAGATGTGGTACATTCACTGCATTCAATGTATTCCTTGGCTTAGCTTTTAGTAATTCACATGCGATGTCTGTCCAATGCATACAAAAGTGTGAGCTCTTTATTACAAAGTGCTTTCGCATCCATTTCTTCCAGGGATAACTTAAGGGAGGTTTAAAAATAACATTTGATGTTTTTGGAATTTGCCAAATGACAGTCGTGTCACCTCGAATCGCGCTTTTCACCACTCTTTGTCTAGATAACCTTTTTGTTTAAAATAATGAAACCAGTTTTTCATATCGAAGCAAGTATATTTTAATAAACAGACATAAATTGATTTCAATTATTGTGAGTTGAAAAGTAAATATTGCTTTTTTATAACTGCCCTTCGATAGTGCCTGGACTGAAAAGAGCTGCCTATCCATCCCTGATTGCTTCACATTAGTGAAGATTTTTATTGCTTCTCATTAGTGAAAAGCAAACGATAGCAATGAAAACGATTGTAATCAAAACAAGTGAACCGCTTTGATGTTGTCTTCGATCAGTGTCTTACGTTTAGATGTGATTGAAAGCAAGCGTTAGTGTTAAGCGAATGGCATTTTTAATGCGCTATTTCTGTGGTATCTCTTGTTTTCAAAGCTTAGTTTGGAATATTTGTGCTGAGCTGCTGAGCGGACTCGGACTTAGCGGTGGTGCTGTTGAGCGGCAACTTGATCCGTTGGATTGGAGGCATTGGCGACAGCAGACCACCCGTAACGGAACCAATAGATGTGAATACAAGCAATCAAACAGTTAAAACAGGAACACATTCAGTGTTTGTACGCTCTAATGGCTTGTAATGCAGGCACTAATGGCTTTTAATAACAGGCATCGATTTATTCACTTCGTTAGGCACTCGACTACTGCGCGACGGATGCAGTGCTCCAAAGGAAGTGAAAATAAGGAAAGTACACATTCATTTCAATTGACAAGATAATCACTTGAACAGATTGTCGATGAAATAAGTGACCAGAATGACCACATTTGCTTAATTATCTCTCATATTTCCACAATCTTCATAATTTTCAAAAGTGAACTTCTTCAATTTATTTATCTTTTTGATTTATTATGTTTTTCAAAATAAGGAAAATCTGAACAAATAAATAATAAATAAGAAGTTAATTAAGTGAGTCGTGAAAAGGTCTCGTTTTTCACTTCATTTTCCAATGCATCTGATAAGTGAATTTATGAGTGGCACCGGTATTGGCACAGGTAGTCATTATAGTACTCAGATAAACACTCAAATGTTTGCCCCCAAACCAAAACAGAATAGAAAATAGTGGTCTAAACAAACTAAACCCAAAATCAGATCATTCGGATATTATTAACAAAGCAGTAGCTCTTCAAAGGGATAGGATGAGGGATGAGAACAATTGTCACAACTTTCATATCTATTTATCCCTTTTCTCTATTCAAACATAATTGTCATTTCGTATAAAACAAATGTATTCGTGATTAATAAAAAGTATAAATTTTATGATAAAAATAAATAAAAGAGCATTCATTTCATTTGTCGATTGAAATGCAATTTATTCACTTTGAGCTCAATTATGATAATTATTTTCTTTAATCTAACCTTTTATATAATATAAGTCAAACACACTTTCAAATTAGCGAATCTAAATCCAAAGACTTTTAGTGAAAGCGTTGATTGTCATGTAATCAATTGTGTGCATCAGACCAGTCCTGGAGGAGGTCTCTCCACAAACACTGATAATGCGTTGGCAACCAATTGGAAGTGAGGATTGGCTCAATTATATAATGTAACATCGTTTCAGTCATAAAGTGCTCAAACGTTTCAGAGTTGTGTCGATCACATTAACCGCACCTCCAGAGGGTTGTCTATAGAAGAGTAAAATTACCAAGTTTTTGGTCATACTTCGAAAATGTTGTGAGTTTAGAGTTTAAGATCTGGAACTAAGTGTTAACTTCAGAATATAACAAATGTTTGTTTAAGACTTGTTTTGCAAATCAATTAATTTTCAACAATTTTTCACTAAAACTGATCTCACATTAAATAAACGTTTCAGTGCTTCCACTTCTTAGTCTCGTCATTATTTAAAAGAAAGTTTGAGTAATTTATAACCAGCACATTGTAAGTGTATACCAGACTCATCTTATATTAAATGGTGAACAACTTCTGTTCCGATTCAATGTCTCGCTCGGAGTCTTCGAGTCCTATCGATTCTTATGCCAGTATTGATATCAATGATGAAGACGAAGAAGTGTCACAATCACCAAAACCAGATGAGATGTCCTCACCTGTTGTGCATCAAAATAGTTCAGTCAATTGCAATAAACCATCGAAACTGTCATTCAGTATAAGTCGGTTATTAGAAGCCAATAGTTGTCCGAAAAAACACAATGCAAAGGGTGTTCCCGAAAGGGAGTCAGTGTCCGACTTTTCATCTTCATTATGCTCCCGATTCCCTTCAAGTGAAAGCAACGGAACAACAATCCCTTATTCGTCTCCGTCCTCTCCTCGATCCAAATGTCAGTCACAAAGTATGACAATCAGTGCTTATGACCAATTGACAACTTCTTCGGTCTTACGTTTACCATCTAACAGACCACCTCCTAATCTGCCTTACAATACACACTATCCCTGGTTAGGTTCAAATACATCAACACTTATTAAAGATGGTCTGCAAAGTGAGTATTTTACTTTTTAAATTTTAAGTATAGATTTATATTTTTCCTTATATATGCACGTCTCTATTCAAACCGAAGACTTAAATAACCTATGCTCTCTCTCTCTCCTCTCTCTCCCTCCCTCCCCCTCTCTCTCTCCTCTAGTACTTAAAATGTTCAAGATTTTTGCAAAAGAACTCAAGAATGTTGAATTTCTGA
>JAQIWP010000879.1:0-19206 GCA_034695525.1 Euzetes globulus | reverse complement strand
GAATCAATTGAATTGTTAGCAGAAAAATGAGAGAAAAGTCATTTTCTTCTTTATCTGTTTTTATTGATCGGCTAGAAATAATTCTAATAATTTTGTGACTGTATTTTTTTCATGATCAAGCTAGAAATAATAACCGAACAACATGAAACATATCTAGAATATTTTAGGGAAAGAAATTTTATGCAAATTAAGAACTTCCTGTTTGGCTTCCGAGCAATATTATGACTAAGGATTAGGTACACAAAAGCTTAAGATATCAAATAAGAATAATAAAAAAAACTACCCATGCTAAGATAGTTTTCAAAATCCTTTTTTGCTGAACTGTAAGAATTAAAAAATACTCATTATAACTTAATTTATACCGTACTAGTTCATATTTTCTGGCATGCCGGTAATATAGTAGATTAAATAACTTAATACTCAAAAGACTAGATATTGATTCAAAAACAAAATGTTATTATTCGGGGTCATTATTTTAAACTTTCCAGAATATATTTTAGAACATAATTTACCTTGATTTGCCATTAAACAATTTTCAACATAAAATTAATACATATATAAAGTTTCATGCTTATTCTTCATAAAATTAAAATTTATTGCATATTATTTTTGGATGGTGCTTAGATCAGAATTATTTAACAGGGTTAAATAGGGAAATTATTTCACCACCCTTGACTAATTTGTACTATTGACCTCTATCAATAATTCAAGAATCATCTAGTTGTTATCACCAAATTTACATTAGAGAACAGGCAACTGATTGTTTAATTCTTTGTTTGAAAGTTTTGACAGATTCAACGCTGGCCTCCATGTATTGGATGGCAGTGTCGGGCAGCGACTGGTGACGGAAAGCCGTAGTCTTGAGCTTCTTCTCATAGCTCTCGCTCTGACACTTCTTAAGCCCTTTGTTAATACTCTTGTAGTTTCTGTTGGGAATCACATCAGAGGTGTCGAAGAATATTCTGATTGCGTGATAGATTCTGGGCATTAGTATGAATAGGTTGTGCCTATTGGAGAACAGACTCATTTCGACCCGTTTTTCGATGTCGGCCTCGTCTTTGGCCAAAACAGTGACCGTTTCGGCGCATAAGTACTTCCAGCGACTGTTCGGCCGGCGCTCATCGGCGAACCATTCTGGCCGCTCTGAAAACTCTTCAATAGCCCTCTTAACCGGATAGAAGGGTCCGTGCAGTGCGTTCGGGTTGTGGACAATCTCAAAATACTGTGACTCTACATTAAACACCGGCGCCCTTTCGGCCAAAGGTTTCGTGTCCGTCGTCTTCTCCTTCACCACTGTCTCCGCGGCCGTCACTTCCGATTCATTCGATTGGACTTCGTTTGGATGTGTTGTGCTATCGAACGTCATCTGCCGGTCGAGCCGTCTCTGTCTGCCCACCAAAGGTTTGGTGCAAACCAGTCGAAGAATCCGAAGATAGTATCCGACATCGTTTTGGTGTACCATATAATAAGTGTGCATTTCGTCCACTAGGTCAGTTTTCACAGTTAAACATTGATTTGAATTTTAAAAATTGATCTTGCTTAAAATGCTCACCGCTCCTAAACTTGACATCCACGCTCTGACTGTTCAGAAACTTGTACTGCGGATTATCTTCCATAAAGTCCTGTAGTTTGTATAACAATGTGCTGAATGGCTCGAATCTAGGTGGTTCTGCAAAAAAGGCCAATTGCTAAGATCAAGTATAAGCCATTTGCTGTTTAAAATGAACTTAGTTCAAGTAGTTCAAGTGAAAAGTGCTATTTTTACTAATTTAATTAAAAGTAAGCAAGAACATTTTATATCAGGTTGTATTGCATATTCTACTTCTAAGGCTAGATAGAATTTTAAAGATTATGATTCCCCTTGCTTATAATATTAATTTTTATATGGCATTTTTTATTACACTCTTTCCTCTAAATAGATTACCTAATCTTTTCATTATTTCTCTAGATTAATTAGCTAGCATAATTATATGTGTGTGTCATTAAGGTAATTGATGTTACACCTAGATAGATTATTTAAATGACTTCACTTTTAAGGAATACCATTTTTAGTTCCGGCCTAAAATATCTAGGTAATTCACATAGAAAATTTTCAGTCAAACATTATACCCATGTGTATATGAGAAATTTTTTCTGCCCACTGTTCTTGGAACTGTAACTTATAAACATCTTTATATAATTTAATCATTTTTATAATACAACATTACAAAAATTAAATTCATCAAGTCACCTTTTTAAAAAAAAATATATAACACATTGACTGATATATTTTTTTATACTATTTTGACCTGTTTTTAATAGAAATGGGTAAAGGGGAAAGCAATTTTTTAGAATATGCTCTAGAAATGAAAAGTGATCAATGAATGTTTATGATAATTGGCTCACTATTAGCACTCATGATATCGGGCACAAAATCAAAGACAGCCACTTCTTCCATTGAACAGTCGTCGAGTGCATTGGCCACATAGAACACCCTCAGTGCCGTCTCTTGTTTATTGCTGTATTCTTTGAATCTGGGCGACTCCGTGTCGACCACCCAGTCCTCAGTGGCGTCATAGTTAATGCTCTCGATGTTCAACAGTCGGCCGTGAATTAGTCCGCATTTGATGGACTCGTTGATGGTTTCGATGACATCAGCCAACTGTTGCCAACCAATCTGATTCTCATAGAAACGGCAGCCCTGGGGCAAATAGGTCTGATAGGCCAGGGTCTGTATGTCGACGTGCTTCTTCATTTCTGGCACGTCACTCCGGCGACTGATCCACAGACGCAGGCCCTTTAAGCCGCTACAGTCACCTAGATCATAATTAGTGGACGACCGGATCAGTCGCTGAGTGGCCCCGAAGTCCATCGGATCTAGTTTTTCGTTTTTGAAGACCAGGGCCACTGTCTCACAGTTTTCCACTTTCCATAAGTAGTTCTTCTGTAACCACTCATTAGCAGTATCTATAAGAGCACTGTATGACCAAGATCAAAACCAATTTTAAAGCTTGGTAATTTTTAATTTACAAAAAAAATCTAATCTCTGCTTTAAAAAATCGGATTAAAGAGAACTCTCAGTTTAAGACATTGTTTTACCGCCAATTCTCTCAAACCGATGATAGACTGTATTGTAATTGAATAATATAACATTAGCAATTCAATTAAATTCTACTTAATATAAAAATGAGCAATGCAATTCTTTATGTAGAATTTAAAATGAAAAATAAAATGATACTAGAACATTTACCCAAACTTATTGAATTTGGACTCGATATCGATTGTGGCCAAACTGTGCGAGATATCAACAAATGTCAATTTAGTGCCCGGCGGTATGTCGTGGCTCAGCACAACTGGCTTGCTGGCTTTTACATTTTTCATCAAGGATGTTATTGAACTCTTCTTGGTGCTCTGTTGAAACACGGGACTGTTGGTTCGCTCCGACATTCTAACTAACCATTATTTAACAAAGATTTTCCCAGAACAATTCACTTTTAATGACAAGAATATTCTGAAACACAAAAGTATTTTTTTCACTCGAAAACAACTAAACATTTCAATTGAAATGAATTTATTAATAAACTATTGATTCAAAGTCTGTGCCATTTGGTGACAGTCCTTGCAAACAAGTGTCCTAACAATCAGAGTGTTCAGCCAATTTTGTTACGACAATATTTTAAACCAATTTATTCAAAATACCTTGATAAATCTTTTCAAAATATTCCAGATCATTGACCAACATTTCACACCATTTCTTCATCCAGGTTTATTATCACCTAAACTCAACAATTTCTCATCGAAACAACAGTGAAAATTAATCATAAATAATAATTATTGTTTACTAGATGCAAGTTCACTATAATTTTCAAAATGTCTAGAATATAATTCTTTGAATTCGATTAAATCTCTTAACTGTTTTAAAGTCAAATCTTATTATTTAAGGAATAGTTTGTGTATTTCGATGACTGTTTTGAAAACATTTATAAATATTTAATTAATTTCTATGTGAATGTCAGGGATGTCCAAAATTTTGTAAATATTTTTCTTGAATCTTGCAAATATTCTCCTTAACTGTTCAGTTTGTCTTTTGTAGAAATTGTTCAGGTTTCTTTTAAAAGTGCTTCCAACAGTGTGATGGTCACTAGTATTAACTTTAATGACAAAAAATAATGGAAAGCTTATTTGAAAAGCCGGAACCGAGATATCGATTTATAGTTCCTTAGTCATTAATTATTAAGGCTCGAATTAATAGTTTCCAGGTCAAATCACAGTCTGAGCACTCCTGATGTCTAAAATTAACTGTTTAGATTTAATGCCTTGTCATTAAGTAGTAATTAAATAATAGATGATAAAGAATAATAATGAATTATCATAACTAGTTTTGTTATATCCAGCAAAAAAGTAATAAAAAATCGTTTAGTCTATATTTTAGTCGATTATTAGAAGAATCGGACGAAAAAGGTTTTGCCAGAAAATTTGTAAATATTTTCATTTAGTTTAATTAAAAAAGTCTTTATTTGAGCAATGAATTTTTTGATATACTTGGTAATTGTGCTGATTACATTTTTGCCGCATCCAGGTCCGTGATTGAGAAAGTTTACATTATGGAAAGGAATAGATAACATTTTCCATCAATTTTTTCATAACTAGTAATATGTCTGAAGTGCTATATTTGCGAATTCAACGCCGCTTTCTGTAAGAGTCTGAACTGCTATAACAACCCCGACATCTGCAGCACTCAAGAGTTCAGTACAGCACTGGTACCGGCAAAGGACTGTCCACATAATTGCTATACGATAGCCGTCTCCAATCCGGCGGGTATTCAAACATTTTAACACTAAAATGAAATTTTTAGAATATTTTAAATCTTTCTGCTAAAGGAATGGTAATTAAATGGGCAAGGACATGTGCTCCGGCTAATGATCTGACCAAAGGCTTCAAGTGTCATACAGACTACAAGATAGGGGCCAGAATTCAACAGTGCACCTGCGATAAGGATTTCTGCAACAGTTCCCATGATATTCAAGTAAAGTTTTTAATTTTAATATTTTGTATAATTTCCTCGCTTACAATGTTATGATTTGAGACAAAGATGTGCAAGGCAATAAAACTAAGAGGGAGAAGGTAAAGTGATTGGCAAAGTTAAATTCGAATTATCCAGATATAAATTAAATTGTGATAGTACAATAGAAATCAAATGTTTAAGATCTGAGCTCTAATCTAATTGAGAATAAAGTTTAAGGTTATACCTATCTTGCACATCTCTCATTTCAATCAATCAATTTTGTTCATATTTTTTACCAATCAATTTTTAATTCAAAAAAATAAATAAATAAAATTCAAAAATAAATACAGTATTCTTAACAAGTAAATTATTAAGGAAGTTATTGTTCAAATTGTACCAATGTAGTTCTAGCCAATTTCATCGTGATTTGCAAAAAAAACTAGCACAATAATTAATTAAGAAATTGTGTTAATTAGAATAGTGACAAAAATGACTCAGAACTTATTGATATCGATTTTACTGCTTATAATTTTCAAAATATCTGCGTTTCCGTCGTGAATGAGGCCGTGGTCTACAAAGTCAGGGCCCAGTATTTCCTCCTCAGCTGACATCCGTAGCCCATAACTGTATTTTATAAGCAATAGTATCAGAAGCGTTGATAGTGTGCTCCAAACGCTCAGCACCACAATCGACAGGACTTGTGCTGTGATCAGCCGACTCTCCCAATTGACCAACAGTCCATTCAGACCATTTGTGTAGTCCAAGAGATTATCTTTTTCTTCAGGGGGGAAGGGATGGAAAACCAGTTAAATGAAATGTTTGAAGTAGTGAAGTGCCTACCAGCGAACAGGCCGATGGCAATCAGGCCCCAGGCACCTCCTACAGCGTGCACAGCAAAAGAGTTGGTTGGATCATCGATTCCGAGCTTTGGTATGAATGGAGTGACACTAATCACCAGAAATGCTGAAATAGCGCCGACCAACACAGAAAAAGTGGGACGGAATATGGGAGCTCCACCTGAAATGGCCACAAGTGAGGCAAGTATTGAGTCTAAAAGCATGGGTATGTCCTGTAGGCCGCTCTTCAAGTAGCAGCTCATCAACATTCCGACTGAACCGCCGCCCATTGACGCCAGAATAGTGGTGACCGACGCTCGGGACGAGAATTTCCACTTATCGCCAGTAATGCCAAAAGTAGAGCCGGCACTGAAGCCCAGCCAACCCCACCAAAGCATAAACAGACCCATCAGGCAATTAGTAGGATTTCCCATTGGCATATTCTTAACTCCGGAGTTGAATCGGCCAATCCGTGGACCAAGGAGAATTGCTGCCACTAAGCTTGAACAGCCACCAACCTGGCCGAAGAGAGACTTATAATATATCCCAGTTAACTTTGATTTTCAACCAGTCAAAACCTACCAGGTGTACAGTACCAGAGCCGCCAATATCGACGGCGCCGAACTCCCTGAGCCAGCCGCCATCCCTGAGCAGCCAACGGGCCGGCACACAGTATATGAACGTATTTATCGAACTAAACAACAAATACGATATGAATTTACACCTTTCCGACATTGACCCGGATATAATGGCTGTAGAGGTAGTAGAGTAGGCCAATTGGAAGGCCATCTCCGAATATTTTGGTCCCATTTCATTTTCGTTGGCCGTAACAAAGAAGTCGCCGTAGCCGATGAACTGGTTGGCCGGTGACCCGAAACTGAAGGCATAGCCAAACAGCCAAAAGGCCAGACTTCCGAATATAATGTTGACCGCATTCTTGACCAGAATATTAGTCTCGTTCTTCCTGGAAACAATGCCCGACTCGAGTAGACCGTAGCCGGTCTGCATCGTGAAGATCAAGAAGGCAGAGGTCAGTATCCAACAGACGTCGTTCGAGTCATTTGAGTCCTGGAACCTATCATCCAGTGAACTGTTCACCAGTTTTTTGGAAATCAGATGCCGAACCATCTTTTAATGACTGTCTTTGATATTTTGCTAGAATAATATTAAGAACTGTCTGGGTAAGGCTTATGCGGCTGTCCTCTAAGCCTTCCCTTTACTAGTTTAATGTGTAACTCTTATTGGGTTTTCACTTATTATACTTTTGGTCTATTTTTGTGACCATTAAATGAAAATACAATTCACTTACCATTCGTTTTGTGAACCAAATAATCGATTTTCTATTTGAAAACAAAACATATTTGAAAACATATTTTTGGTGGAGATATTTAATAAATAAATGACCAGAATCAATTAGATTTCAATACAAATTTTGTTTATGTTAATCTCAAGTTTTAATTTCAACAAACGATTCAGGTCACAGTTGAAATAATTTTGATATGAATACAATAAAAGATAGTTTTTATAATTTATACACAAAATTAAAATTTTATTACAATTTAAGACACAATTAAAAGGTTTTTTAATTCTTAAATTATTTAAACTAAATATTAGACTATTTTTCTTGTGTGAAGCTCCAAGGTCTTTTCGACAGACTTGAGGTATGAATAAACCCGTTAATTTGTTCTTGTCACTTACGAGTTAAAGGTAGAGGTAAAGTTTTTATCAAAATTCACTTGTTTGTTGTGTTCTATCTAAATTCCATTCGAGATAACACAAGATATTAGGATCTGACGGATCAATCGGACGGACCATAAAGACGGCCCCTCGCCTTTCACTAAGATATGTGTCTGTCGGCACCGGACAGTCATATTTAAAGTCGTTATACCACTTATATGCGCTCACTATACAAATCGATAGGAATATAAGCCCACCGCCGATAAAACTCGTGATTTTTATTTGTTCGTTCAGAATTGTGAACGAAAATATGAAACTAATGACAACATTTAGAGCCTGGACCATTGCGATGGGACCAGCATGCTCCAATTTCAATGCCATGGTGATAAATATCTGATCAGCCGCTAAGCATAAACCTTCAAATAATTTTTGAAAAATTATCAATTAATTAAAAAACGAAATAATTTTAATTGAATTTAATGAAAAAGATTCAATTAACTTGTACAATTAAAAATTAACCTGTACAATATATTGTTCACTATTTTTATAGTACGCAAAGTATTAGGAGCAGGTTTGTTTAATTACCTGTAAGGAGTATAATTAACCAGGTGTGATTACATGGCCATTTAAACTCGCCAAGCAACCATAGAGCGACCAGGCCTAAGAGGACAGTTGCCATTGAGAACCAGAATATAACGACTGCTGAACTGGTTTTCTGCAATTTTCTCATTACTGTCATCGAAATGGCTATGGAAACGGCTGAACCCAGTGCTAACACCAGTCCTATTATGGTGTCTTTAGAAAGTGTTTCCGATGAGTTGAATAAAAATGTTGGCCGACCTACTAATAGGACGCCCATAATTGTCAGACAGGAACTGAAGGCATGAATCGGACCAAATGGTTCACTCAGTAATAGGAAGGCAAAGATACTAACAAATAGGGGAGCAGTAAATCTAATTGTTGTCGCGTCTGATAAAGAGATCATTCGGTAGGAGCTGTACAGACAGGCCATCGATACTGTGCCTAATGTGCATCTGAATAGACATTTGGTTCCATTAATTATTCAGAATAATTATTCTCAAAACACAGTCAAACCTCACACAATAGACAGAACCTTTAAATTCTGGTTATTTTACCTTACCTTACCTTGTAAAAACCTTAGGGTGAAAAACGTCTATCAGAAATACTGGCAATTAAAATGCATTAAAATTTCTACCTGTGTAATCACTGAACAAGATTGAATTAGATGATCTTGGGAATCCGAGGTTTGACTGTATTCCGCACATATTTTTATCATGATATGACTAACCGTAAAAATAAATGAATTCTCTCATTGGGTTCTCCAAAATAATCTTGCTTTTGGCATAACATAACCAAGAAGTAAATGAATGATACAATAACTGCACTAAAAATGAAGAAAATCATATCAATTGTTAATATAATTATTAAAAAGTAAATTCATTTTTGTTTGTTTTGATCTCAATTTAAAGCAGAACTAGATCAATAATTCACACAATTATTGAACTTGGATATAAGTAGAACATAACAAGGTTAATTTATTCTAAGATTTAAGCAATTAATTGAAAACTCTTACTCTTATTTTTGTTTTGTAACTATTTCTGTGATTAGTTTCGGTCTGTTTGCAAAAAAATAAACGATTGATCCCTTTTCGACCCCTCTCTCCCTGATGGCTAACTGGTTATAAATTGAGCTTTCCTAATTACAGCAATTTTAAAATTATTTCAAAAAATAAGAGAATTGTTTCAATTATTTCAAATAAAACAAAATTGGAATTTTGAATCTGATTTCATAACAATTTATTTGTGCTAGAAATAAAAAATCGGTTTAGAGAGTCACGGGTTTAACCGCACCGATGGTTCACATCTAATGATAAGTCACCACTTAAATGATGAAGACTTCTCTCAATTTTTGGTTTATTTGAGAAAACTTAAGGGAATTCCTTATTTTGAAACAATGATTGCCTGGAAAAGTGTTAAGTCAATTACTGATCCCAGGAAATAACTTACATTTAGACAATGAAATGTTTGGAAAATATTTAATATTGATAAATTTGGGAAAAACTGATCTTGATTCATTGTAAATTGTGATAAAGAACAGACAGAACTTTAAAATATTTGCATGTTAACAGCTGTTTACTAAAATGTTCTTCATTATAAAATTGGGTAAAGATAGTTAAAAAAGAGCATGTAAAAAAGTCAATTTGTACCTTATGGTGAGCACTTCCAGGGCGTGGACATCAGTTGAAAGTTTAATACAGAGACCGGCCGTCGACCAGAATATCACAGAAATAATTGCACAGATAATGCCGGCGCTGGGAATCGATTTCAAATCAAACTTTGTCTTCGTTAAGACTTTTGAATAATCAATGAATAAGTTTAACATTTTATTTGAAATCAAGTCCTGAGTTATGAGAAACACCGGAGTTATGAGTTGGAAGGCATTTGTGCCGACATTTCTCACTCGTAATAAGTCGTCGATTTTTGTTAACAACTGATATTTAATATGTGTTTAAATACCTTTTCATTCAAATGACTAATGTATTCATTAATTAAAGTAATTAATTGAATCATTTGGAAAAAAAGAAGAAAAACAGATTTGACTTTAGTTTGAAAGTTAAACATTTTTATTTTCATTCCGGGTAGAAGTTGTGATAAATCATTAATCAATTCATCCAATCAAACGATTCCTTTATTGATATAAAATTGTAGTCGTTTTCAGTTTTGAATTTAAATTCTTTAAAAAAAAACAAAAATATTTAAATCAATTGTTTGCTCTTATGTTGAATAAATAACGGGAAACAATTATGTCGTTAATCAATAAATGCAGGGGTCGCCAAGTTGGATGGCCTTAGGGGGCGTTAGTTGGGGCCAAATGGACCTTCAACTAGAGGGCTTCGCTCGCTGGTTTGCCGGCAAATCTCAAAATTCTCCGACTAGGTGGTGTGCCGACCAAGTACGTTGGCCTCTTGGCGACCTCTGAACAAATGTCATGTAATGATTTTTTAACTATCGGGCTGATGTAACCTTGAGTTTTTTCGGAATTTCCCTATTTGATCAGGGGAAATTTATACAGCCCCGTGTATTAGATTGTTCTACAATTTCCTTTATTCAACAATTCAAATTGTTTGTTCCTTTACAAGATATTAAATTGAATTAAATTTAACATTCTTATAACTTTGATTGCTTATCAATTGTGAACTATTAGAAAATTTGAGAAATCATTTCAAAATTCGATGAATTCCGTCAAAATCTGAAAAAAGTTAAAAAAATTTTTTTAATTAAAAAAATTTATTAAAAATTGTGGTTAACCCAGGAGTGTGCAGGGAGAATATATTCCCCCCTTAAGTTTGACAAAAATCCGCCATTTTACCCTCCCTAGAGGTCTCGGACCTTGACGACCGCTGAAATTAAGCGTATTTAAGAAGAAAGTGGCGGTTTTTCCGTCTGCCATCTTGAAAATATGCTCTCCCTATATTTCCCTAGAGTCACGGACCTTGCACACCCCTGGTTTAACCTTATCTGAACAAATAAGATTATTGATCGTTGAAATTGTCCAGATCTCATCTATAATATAATTGTCTTTGATAAAAACAGGAAGAGTTGATTAATTTCCACTGAAAGGAAGTTATTTATGACAGAGTTTAATAACCGAATACCTTGACCATCTTTCTCAAAGGATTGTGATTTTGAATTCTATCAAAGAAACTTATATCAGATCTAAAATCTGTAATTCTGCTGATGACAGAATATGGTAGGTTATACGAGAATGTCAATTTTAAATTGCTAAGAATATTGAGAACCTTGCTCATTCTTTTTTTATCTATTTTTATAAATAATGATAAATATTAAATAACGAAGATCATGCAATGAATTATATTAACAAACTATCAAATAATTTAAGATAATTGAGAAATATACATTTTTTAGAAATTTTGAGTTTGGTTAATACCAGGGATGTTCAATGACCATAAGGCTAAATCAGGGCTAAATCTGCCGCAACTGCGGGAGGATCAGAACGACAAAACCAGAGATGGCCAATGAAAATATTTTTAAGGGGGGTATGGGGAGGGGTATTTTGCTAAGAGTCCTGGGGGTATGAGGTAGGGTAAAATGACGGACAGAAAATGCATATTTTTCATTCTAGATTGCTTCTCATAAAAAAAGCAAGTTAAGATCTAGAATATTTAAATTGTTGAACAGAATACAAAGCTATATTACAATATAAGTTTTAATGTGCTCTTTCTCAATTTCTTATGATCACTGATTATTTACAAGAATCGTCTCACATAACAAACAATAAGTAATAAAAAATTAAATATAAAATAAAATAAAATAAAATTTTTTTAAAAAATTTACAATAAATTTAAAATAATTTTTTAATATAAAATTAAATATTATTTTAATATAAAATATTAAAAAGTTCTATAAAACAATTAAAATCATTATTAAAGTACTTATTTTCTGATATATTTTTTACATTTTATTTTCATTTTCATTCTCAAGAATAGAAGTCTTGATGTAATTGTTCCGACTTCTTGAAAATGTTGCACGACTTGTGTGGGCGCCTCATTTTGCCCTGTTCTTCACTATCGGTATTCGTTTTCAAATAATCGCAATGTGTTTCCTCTCAAATCTTAATCATTTTCTGTGTTTTGTTTTGATTCCATTCGAGATAACTCAAGATATTGGAGTCCGACGGATCAAATGGCCGGATCACATAAACAGGCACAGATTGACTCTCGCAACATTTGTCAATAGGCTCCTGGTTGTTATTACTGTCCCGATACCACTTATATGCACTCATTATGCAGATCGATAGGAATATAAGCGCACCGCCGATAAAACTCGTGATTCTGATCTTTTCATTCAGAATTGTGAACGAAAATATGAAACTAATGACAACATTGAGCGCCTGGACTACAGCTATGGGACCGGCATGCTCCAGCTTCAATGCCATGGTGATAAATATCTGATCAGATGCACCGCATAAACCTGGAAATTGAATTTAAAATTTTAATTTTCATTTAAACTTTATATAAGAATTGTTTTCCCCCTTTTTCACTACATTTACAAAGTGATGTATTATATTATTTAATTATAAAATTTATACATGATCGATTACTGATCTTATGCAAGACACATACAGTTCAGTTTTCCTTCTTTCAGGAAGAGTCTAATGTTTATAAGTTTTGAGGTGTCTTCAGCTAATCTCGACACCTGAGAATCAAATGCTTTTCTGCATGCTAATCATGCGGTACTATTGATTACATTTTCTGAAATTTAATTTAATCTGATCTTTTTGTTTTTTGTTTTTCATCAAATTGAAAGGCAATTCTCCAATATTGAGCTCTTATGACGAGATGGGCAAAGGGGATTTCCTGAAATATCCTCCTAAGTTTGAAAATTGGCTCTAAGAGGGGGATACCCTATTAAGCTAAGGAAAAGAAAAATTTTTCCCGCCATTACTAAAAATTTCAATTTCTGAGAGGGATTAGTTTCACTGGGACAATTTTTTCAAACCTAAGGGGAGGTAAATCACTAAATCTCAGACATAGGGGATATTTTAGAAAATTCCCTCTCCTTTCACCCCTTGTCAATTAAAGTTTGAAGGCTAAATCCGGGAATTTCCGTTTGGCCCCTTGGCCATCCCTGAAATTTAATAAGAAATTGTAATTCAATAAATTTTTGGCAAAAAACAGAAGATATTTGTTTTCAATCGAAAAATATCTCAAATAATTGAAATATAAATCTATATTTTTTTCGACAACTATTTCATTAACTCATAAAAATTAATTGTTTTTTCATTGAATCCATGAAGTTTTAGTACTGATTTTGAAACCGATAGTTTTTTATAAATATTTTAATCGGATTTCAGGCGCTCCCGGCTCCAATTTACAATTACGTAAAACTGCTTCTATTTGACTATGATTTACTTAAGAAATTAGCTTGACCTTATTCCCTAAGCCCTAAACTCTTCCTAGTTGAAAGTAAAAATGCTTTAAAAATCATAAAAGTATTTAAGCGCTTTCTAAATCATTTTTTGTAATCAATTTCGACATATTTTAGATTAAGATTAAAAGCATTCCTCCCCTAAAGAGATACTTTTTGGGAAGATTGTGCAAGATACTATTAGTGGTCATTTTTATATTTTCATTATAATTACCAGCAGACAAAGTTAAGAATTGAGCTTATTTAATTACCTGTAATCAGTATAATAAGCCAGGTAATGTTTGAGGGCCACTTGTATTCGTCGAGAATCCATAGGGAGACCAGACCTAAGATGACGGTCGCCATTGAGAACCAGAATATAACGACCGCTGCACTGGTTTTCTGCAATTTTCTCATTACAGTCATCGATATGGCTATAGATATGGCGGCCGACAGGGCTAACACCAGTCCTATTATCTTGTCTTTTGACATGTTTTCAGAGGAATTGAATAGGAATGTCGGACGGCCTACTAATAGTACGCCAGTGATTGTGATGCCGGCGCTCAACATATGGATCGGACCGAATGGCTCGCCTAACAGTAGGAATGCAAATAAGCTGACAAATAAGGGGGCCGTAAATCGAATGGTTGTGGCGTCTGATAGTGGGATCAGTCTGTAGGAGCTGTACAGACAGGCCATCGATACTGTGCCTAATGTGCATCTGAACCGATAATTAGTTACCCATCAAAAACTCAAATTCATGAAGAACTACATCAAACCTCTTAAATATAAATTTGGTTTAATTCGTTTTATATTAGGCATGTGCAAGGGGGGTATTTTTAGAATTATTCCCCCCCTAAACCGAGATTTGGTCATTTTATCCCCCCTTTAGGTTTAAGAATAATTGTCCCATAAAAACACAAAAAACTGACTTCCCCTCAAAAATTGCCATTTTAAAGCAATGGCGGCCAAAAAACCGGCCCTTTTGTCCTTTATTTTAAGAAAATCAGCATTCTAACTTGAATTGTAGCTTAATTATGGCTTAATTAAGCTAATTAACGCTCTAAACTACCGGAAATTAACGCAATTAACAACAAAATGGTGGCTTCTGCTAGCAGTCTCAGGTCGCCATTTTTAAAAAATATCCACCCCTATATTCTTCCTTAGATTTTTATCTGAGAATGAGTAATTATCCTCCTACTATATACCCCCTAGGGCCACGGACCTTGCACATTTCTGGTTTTATATATTTGTCCAGGTTAATTAGATTTTTTGCATTCCAAGTTAGTGATAATAGTCAAGTTAAAGTCTATTATATATATTGCTGAAGTTTAAATAAAATTCTAGGTTAACTTATTCAGAGGTTTGACTGTAATTCAGGATTGTTAGCACTTTTCGAGACTAACCTTAAAAATAAATGAATCCTTTCTTTTGGTTCACCAAAAAAGTTAACTTTTCTGTATGACATGACCAAGAAGTAAATGAATGACTGAATAGTGGCACTGGAAATGGAAAGCCATTCAATGATTAGATAAATAAAATTAAAATTTGATTTTGATTTTAAAATTCTAAGTAATTATTCAAATATTTCTGAACTTTTGTTCGAATTATTGCTGTTTTAAAAATCAATGGATTTCGCAATTAATTAGAAGTGCTTTTCAGCAAAAATATATGTCATAGTTCACTGACATAGTTCACACAATTATTTAAACAAAAGTAAACAAGGTTAATTTAAAAAAGATAATTTTTATCAGATTCTACTGTCATTATTTCAAAAAACTTTTGCCTATTTTTGTTCGAAAGTTTTCTATTAATTTTAGGCCTTTTTTTGTTATTAGTTTCGGTCTGTTTGGAGAAAAAAACGACTGATCCGTTTTTAACTGACCCTTCTCTCGCCTTCACCGATAGCTCTCAACAATTGAGCTCTGGTTGGTTTCATAACTATTTTTTGTAATTTTCATAAAACAATTTCAATTAATTTTTAAAGATTAGCGAAAATTATTTCAAAAACAAGAAAATAATCTCAAATTTTGAGTAAATGTTTGAAAATTATTTGAAAATTTTTAAATCGGATTTCAGACTAAATAATAGGAAAAAAACGTTCGTTTAATCTTCTGATGAGATCCGGATTTCTTTGACAAATAGGTCGTAACCTCTCCTCTAAACAGTGTTTATAAACTTTTGTCCTTTTCTTAAGGTTTTTATATTTTTGTTTAGGATTTCTATGAGAAACCACTTCTATTGAGATCAGAAATTATGTGAAGACTCACTCAAAGCCATAGTTTGGAAAGTATTGAAGGAATTCCTTATTTTGAGACAATGATTGCCGGCTAAAGTGTAAAATCAATCATAAATCCCAGGAAATGACTTACATTTAGATAAAGTAATGTTTAAAAGTTTTAATATTAATAATCAGGAAAATTGATTTTGACTTCTGGTCAGAGATATTAAAGAATTGAACAGAATTTCAATAATAAGTTTACATAAGAACAGGTATTTTCCAAAGAATTTATAGATAAGTTTGACATCAATTTACTTGCCATCAAAAAAAGTGAAAGTTTTAGGAATAATTGATTAGTAAATAATTGTTCTAGGCTGTATTTAAAACAACCAACTTTACCTGATAGTTAGTACTTCCAAAGCGTGGACATCATCTGACAGTTTAATACAAAGACCGGCCGTCGACCAGAATATCACAGAAATGATTGCACAGATGATGCCTATGCCGGGAATGGTCCTGAAATTGAACTTGGTCTTCCTTAACACTTTTGAACAGTCGATAAGTCGGTTAAACATTTTATGTGTAATTAAGTCGGAAGTAATGAAAATGCCATTCGGAGGCACCTTTTCTGACATATCTCTACAATTTTTAACACAAATACTTTGTAAAAGGATCGCACAGTTATTCCTTGTTGTGAAGGGGGTCTACTGAACACACAGTGTCTGTTTCACACACAGTCTTTGGGAGTAGTATTACTCTGAGCTCTCAGAACCGGTTCAAATTGTAAAGTCAGCCATTCGTCCGACGAGTGATGAAATTTAAACTTTTTCACAACACCTTTCACTCCATTGAATCAAGTAAACAAGATACTATTTTGGTCGCAATTTATTAATTCATTAAATGATACTTGAACATTAAATTATGCATTTTAAATGAGACAAACAAAAGAAATTGCAACTGACTATTGCAACAAAACTTAACTATTTCATTTCTATTTGATTCATATTTTAGTATAACTTTTTCAAAAAGTCATAATATTGAGCCAAGATTATTTGAATTTTGAATAAATAGTCAACAAGCAAGCATTGAGTGAAAAACTTTATCAACTTGGTTAAAATACGAAATAATATTTCTATTAATGACTTATAGCCAGTAATACATTGAAGAGTTTTCTGACTCTCTTTTCGTTAAAAAAAATCAGCCCTTTTTCACATTAAGTAGTTTTCCATAAATAAATAGATTATTTGCAGCAGATATTCGAGCTAGATAATTATTTATTATTTAATTTATGTGAGTTCAAGAAGTTGCTCTCCTTAGCAAGGGGTAACCAAGCTAATCAGCTCTAATATGGGAAGGGTCAGACGATGGTCCATCAAAATAATGGTCAAATTATTTTTAATCTAGATTGCTCATTACAAACAAGAAACTAAAACTGTTTCTACAAGGGTGATTCTTAGCCAAAACACTGTTGATCATTTGATAACTGTTGATCACCCCTGGCTAATCTAGTTTTAAAACTAATCTTGATAAGAATTAATGTTTCAATTCACTGACGAGACTGTGTTATACTTTTACATAACATAAGACACATTTGAAATTGAGACACATCAAGGTCGGTCACGCTTTTATTTAATCAATTTGATCCTAAATGTAAAAGTTGTTTCAAATTGAGCCATCATTAATAAAATAATTTTTCCATCATTCATCTTGATAAACGAGTCTTTTAAATGAGAAAGTGTGAAAAATTCAAAAACTACTTCATTATTGAACCAAAAGTCAAATACAATAAAAACCAATAAAATGTTTCCTTAATTTTATCGATTATTCGGAAATTTATTAGAAATGATAAAACATATCATTTATTTATAAAAACAAGTGATTTGATAATTAATACTGAGTTTAATCCACTCGTTATCACTGTTGCGAACACACATCGGATGAGTGCCAGTCGTTTGTATGCATTTTGGACCAAATACTTGAAGGACTGACTCTTCCCGTCTGAAAACGCTGTACAAACTGTTGATATGAAGCCAATAGTATTTTAATCTGGAATCTTATTTAAAACTTTGATGAATACAAGACTTAGTGCTGTGCAAAACAGATCATTGAAGAACAGTTGATGACAACATAGTCCTTATCTGACTCTTTCCCTCCGTTTCCCTCCGTTTGCCAAAATGTAGACATCGATGTCAATGAAAAAGTGTGTGAAATAAATTTAATTATAAATTTTTAAAAAAGGTTCTTTGATAATTTAAAAAATTTTCGACTTTAACAAGCAAATATCAATAAAACACGAACTTTATCATAGGATTTCATGTTAATTAACTTGCTACAATTGATAAATTCAAATATAATTCCATTGATAGCCTAGCTCTTTAAGTTTTATCAAGTTTTCAAAAAATTAACTTCTAAATAATGAGCCATTGAAAATAAAACTAACCATTAACAAGCTAATTCTTGCATAATTACCTAGATAAGTGCATTACATTTTAAATCTTCAATTAAAAAAAGATAATTTTTAGGAATGTGTGCGAAATTCGACTAAAACTCTGACCCTAAAAGATATTATGCGCTCTCATTGTGATATAAAAGCTCTTTTTCCTTGTTTATCTTTTCCATTATTTATATTTTATCGCATCCCATACCAGGAGATGGTGAGAGCACGTTTTTCAAACGTCCCCGATTATTTGGCACAATGACATTGTTTTCCTAAACTGAATTCATTTATTTATTACTTTTTTTGCTATCAAAACATAAATACTATTTTCAAACCCCTTTCTTATCGTCAGTTTCTATGCATTTAATCTAATTCTGGAGAAGAAGAAAAAAAAATGAGAAATTATTTTCAATAAAATCGAGTCAATAGTAAAGTTGAAAAACAAGAATTGAAAGAATTATTTGAAAATTTAATTATGTTTTCTATTAAAAAGGGAATTATGTATCGATTTTCATAGAAAACTTGTTTTGTTTGCACAAAGCCTTCGGCAAAAAAGTCATTTCGTTTCGATAAGAATTAAATACAAAACTTTCATTTTATTTTTGTTGTTTATTATTAATATTTATTATTATTATTGTAATTGATTTCAAAACTTTTCAGATCGATTGGGGAAAAACAGTTCTTATTTTTAGGAAACGTCTTAAGTGTTTTCTGGTCGGTGGGGAACGACCTCTCAATCTCTTAAGTATTTTAATACAGCTTCAAATCATAGGTAATCTCTTTACTGAATCTTTTCGACAATAATTGACTTCATTTTAATTTTAAAATCAGTTTCGAGTAAAACATTTTAAAAATCACGTCTTTGTTAAACAATTCCAAGAAGTTGCTTGATTAATATCAAATATACCTTTTGCATGAAACGTGTTGTTCTTGGTATTTTAACTTAAGAATATTTATAGATAAAGACAATCATTCGGACAATGACTGAACTATTTTATAGTTAATTCATTTAATTCATATAGAATTCAGATAACCAGAAACAATTGATATATATAATGATTAAAATGTCATTAAATAGATTTTAAAATAACCGGGTAGAGCTG
>JAQIWP010000878.1:0-19225 GCA_034695525.1 Euzetes globulus | reverse complement strand
CTCTCTCTCTCTCTCTCTCTCTCTCTCTCCCCTCTCTCCCCTTTCACTCACTCACTCACTCACTCACTAAAGTATAAAATATTATCGTTTCATATATTATTCATTTATTATACGACTGAAGAAAAAAAGTTTGTAATCTATTTTGGAATAAATAATGTGAACTAAATGTGATGTCTTTGAAATACTCACCTCTTTCTCAATGCAAAGCCAGTGATGAAAATCTGATAAAGTGTTTGCATTTTTCTTATGCATTTGATTTCTATCTCAATGTTTACATTTTCAACACAAAAGATCAGTCGAAAGACAAAAATCAATATTTAATGTCAAACGTTAGCTATAAGTTGCTATCGGCTATAATCATAGCTGCGGAAGTTGATAGGCATGTTCTAGCCATTCAATCGCCAACAGAACCATTTTCAAGATTGAAATTATGACCCATATTTTCGGGGAATTTTCAAAAGCATCGGATTTCTATGAAAAAAATTAATTATTGATAATGAAGAAGGGAAAAGTTGGCATGAAATTGCTCTAGGTCGTGAGTTTAAATAGTGGGATAGCTTTTTGTCATGTTTAATTTATTTAAAAGAGGCATTAAAATTTGTTTAAAATAAATTTTTACCAAATTAGGTTCATTATGACAGCCAAGATTACATCCATTTCGGTATTAAATCAATTAGAGTTTTACACTAGTAACAATCAGAAGGATCAACAGGAGCGGGGGGGTGGGTGCGGAATAATTGTGAAGTTACAAAACTGTATATTCCAAACTTTGTAGTGGTCGTAAAACCTTTTAATTCAATTTACATAAGAAGTGTGAAAAACACTCAGAATATAATTGAAAAGATGCGTAATATTCACGTAATATAAACACACATCAGATTCTTTGCATAAATATGTTTATGGTTCATAAGATTTCTTTCACCTGTAAGTGGCAGACATAATAAGTGCTATAAATTTAAGGGAAAGTATTCCAGAGAACCATAACGCTCCCTCTCTCTCTCCCTCTCTTTTCCCCTCTCCCTCTCTCTCCCTCTCTCTCCCCCTCTCCCCCTCTCTCTCTCCTCTAGTACTTAAAATGTTCAAGATTTTTGCAAAAGAACTCAAGAATGTTGAATTTCTGATGTAGTGAAACCAGGTTTATGTGTACTCTAACTCTAACTTTTAAAAATTCTATATTTGACACACAATTCTTTTAACAATAATTCAGATAATTATATATTAATAAATATATAACACGGTGACAATTAAATGCATCTTTTAAGTTAAAGTAATAATTTTAAAATGATCCAACTCTACAGAATATAGAAGTTTCGACACTAGGTCCAATCTTTTCGCTCAGTACAAGTCGATTCGATTTTACATGTATATTGAAGTGCAATCTTTGCAATTCAATTATATTAATGAATTATGCCTTGCTCTAGCTAAAAATCTATTACAAAAAGTGTGGTCAGCTCTATTCTAGACACTGTATTTTTAAGTTCTCTACTATTCAAATGGAAGAATATAATTTGTTTGGTGTTTTCAATCATTTCTGGCGATAAATTTGACATAAAATTTTCTATTCGATGAATTATAATAGGAAAAGGGCCCATATATCTGACACAATTACAACACAATTGCCGTTCATATTCTACTTTGCATTTTAGTGGTGTTTATGAAAGCATTTAATGCATTTTCAGAATTCAAAAGAAGAGATTTTGTGATTTTTTTCTTACAAAACTCACTCACATAAATAGATTTCCCAAAACTCGTCTGAAATTCAATATTTAATGTAAAAAAGTTTATTCGCTAAAAGATTGGCTGCAATTCTCATCGCATTTACTTTTCATGGAGTAGTTCTCTCTAATTAACTTTGAAATAAAATTTGAGCAAAACATCAAAAATATAAAAAATACTACAGAAAAGAGTTGGAAAGAAGAATTGATTTAATTTAATTAAAGTCTGAGTCAATTATTTCTTTCAAAATTAATTCACTCAAGCCATTAAACCATTGGGTCGGACCCTTGAAATATTTGACCAAAGGAAGGGATAGACATAGCATGTATACCTTCTGAGGTCGAGATTTTGTCAAACTGTCCCCCTGTGGTTTGAAAAAAAATTATAAGAGTAAAACGCAGAGAAACGGATTGCCCTAAAACATTGCATGTGGGCCAATTTTTGTCTCGGTTTTCCGCCATTTTATAGGCAATTTTCGGTAATGTTATCAATTAAACTGAATTTAAACTAAATTAAGTTCAATTAAACTGGTTTCCGGTGGTATTTCTGGCCGCCATCTTGGAAAAATACCCTCCCCTTATACCCCTCTTTTATGTCTCGGATCTTTTCTACCCCTGACTAAATTAGAGAATGAGAAGTCTAAAAAGGTGACCAAAAATACCAGGAAACTATGATTTCTGTTAGAGGTTATTCTGAAAAAACTTAATTAAGAATTTCGAAGTTGTCGCTTTCTAACCTAAAAATGCATTGGAATTTTGAAAAGAGACCACAAACTTAGTTCAGAATAACACCCTCTAAACGAAAATAATAATTTGGGCTATGGTACTTTTGGGACCTCGTCTCCATAGGGGATTTGACTTCTCCTCTGTTGATAATTTATTAATATTTGTATATTATAAACATATATTGTAAAAAAGAGCTTATTCCTCTAAAAAGCATCTGATGCCCAAATCGCTCAAGTTTTGGCCTAATTATGAACCTCATTAATGCACATGCACATCCACCAGTTGTAAGCAACAAACTTTATGTATAGCGTAACAATTTTGATGAGTAAGCAAACTTTTTCATAAATTATATCAAATCAACTAAATAATAGCTGATAATAGAAAATGAATTCAAAATTTGAATTTCATTGCAATTCAGTGTAATGCAATAATTTGAGTCACGTTCAGAAATGTAAAAGGGTTATAAAAATATAAACAGGTTTGTTTGAAAATTAAGTTTGCTAAAACTTATAGCTTATAACAATATAGTTCTACATTATTTTAGAACCCTTTTTGACAAATTTCGGTCTTCATTTGAACTTCTCTACTCTACCAAAAATTACTTTTTCACCAGGCATGTGGAAGGGGGGATTTCTAAATTATCCCCCTAGGTCCGAAAATTGATGATTTATCCTCCCTAGGTTTGAAAAAATTGTACCATAAAAACTCAAAGAAACGGACCTTGCACATGCCTGTTTTCACTAACAATTCAAGTGCTCGTGCTGTGCAAGAGTGGCACATGATTTTACATGGGCATTTTCTATGTTCATGATGAATATCAATTTTGAGATGATTTTCATTATAAGTTTCTTGCTACTGGACAGTGAAATCATCAAGGAAAGATTCAGCAGATAATATAAAATGAGATCAAATTTTAAGTTACTGACTGTAATACAATCAGTAGATTTGATGTCATTTTTGTAAAATTAGTTAATATATTACTTGATCAGAAAATTATCCAGTACCAGAACATTTTCAACTTAAGATGGCTAAATATTTAATTTAACCAATTTTCTAAATTCCTAGAAAATATTTACCATTTTTGTTTCAAGACCAAGCTGTCCATTGTTTGTAGAAACGAAAAGACGCAAGCTTCGATACCTTATCTTTATCCTTACCTTTAGCTCGATACTCAAACTGGAAATTTGGTCTGTAGTCTCCTCCTTGTGCACCAAAAATAATAAAAGTAATGTTATTTATACTGAAACTATCAAAACCCGTAAATTAGTCATAATTTACTCAATTTGATAGATAATTAATATTATACAGTTTACCTTTCTCTATTTAATCACCAATAATTGAATACAATAATCTTTTTCGACAATTGAATATTTACCATTTTAATATTTTACATTTCTAACAAAAATTGAAATTATCTTGAGCAAGAATTTTCAACATTTAATTTAAATTTCAAGATAACTCAAATTTAAAAAAAACTCTTAAGAAATTTGTGAACACATTTTAAAAGTGTAAATATATTTTTCAATTTCACGGTTTTGAAGACAAGTTTGTAATTCGAAAGCAATTTATTAGATACTAGTATTTGACTCATTCCTCAATTCAAGTGATTATAACATAAGAGAGTATGAAAGGAGTTATCGTTAAGGCTTTGATGGACTTGAAAAGCAAAAGTAAATAGATTTCTGCTTCAATTTAATACAGATATACTTCGAATGTATTCCAACGAAGAGATAAATCAACAAAATCTCGAATACATTGTTTACCAAATATTTTGTGAAAAGAGGTGTCAATAAAAACATTCAGAGTCTGAGTCGGGAACTGAACAAAAAATATTTTGCTCGCAAACTAGTTTATAGATCGCTGCCTTTAATTTGAGAATTGTGTTGAGGGCTGTGCAACAATCGTATGCTTCAATCAAGTTGCGTGATTAGGAGGAGGACAGGCTATTATATGGACAGATCCGATAAATGTAAAGAAATGGTCATCTATTCAGTGCTTCGATTGCTGGGGGGAAAAGGATGAGAAAAAAGAGAGAAAGCCTTGTGTTTCGATTGGAGGCAGACGTGAAAAAATGTGAATGAAGTTCACAATAAGTATCGTATCGTTTGATGAATGGGAACAGTCATAGATAGATAGATGTGTCGCACAATCAGGTTATGGCTTGCATTTAAACCCAAGAACACAACCCAAACGACTCCGTGCTTTCAGTCTTTCAAAACAATTTCTTCTCTAAAACCAAAAGACAGTCAGAGAAAGAAATATTGATTTTTGGTTTGAGCTCTACTTTTCTCCAAAGTATTACTTTATTTATATACACAGTATCTGAAAGAAGGCGAAAAATACTGAATAAAAAAGTTATACTTTCCTGAAATATATATTTTAGAAACATTTCTGAAGCTTTCAGTCAATAAACTGAGTTATAAGACAACGAATAACTTCAGGCATCAAACTTATGACATTCCCCGACTGTATAAAAATAAAACTAACCACATACAATCATCAAATAAATGCATCAAAGAGGGGGAGACCGTTGTTTGTTAAATGAGTTGGTCATCATCTCTGATGTCTAGTAATAAATAAATATGTAATCGACTGAAAAATTCAACAAATATTTCAAAAGTCAAAACATTTTTCTCTTCATTTGCTTTTTATTTGTTGGCATTTTTTATTCTCATTCAATACATTTGTGTTGAGATCTTTTATCACACATTCTATACTTTAATATAATAAACAATAAGTTATCAGAAGTTTTATTCAATGTTTAGATTTATTTGTTTGTATATAAAGAGAATTTTCGGAATAAATTTTTTTATGATTGAATTGGAGATAAAGATCTAAATTGCGAAAACAGTTTCCATTCGTTTATCAATTTCTCGTTATTGGGTTTGACGTCCCAAATCTCTGATAGTCTTTCCCCCCATCGATACAGAAATCATCTTTTATTCGCTCATATCGTTAAAGTGTTGTATTTCTTGGACATGGATTGCCATATGTTATAAAACAACATCACTTGTGTCGCATAGATTTCGAGATACAATGTAATCCATGAGAGCTGTATATAAGAAGGCGTATTCTTCCTGTACATCACATCAAAGAAAAGCCAAGTTTTTTTAATATCAGATAAAAAGTTGAAAATAAAAGTTTAAAAAAAATTAAAGAATTGTCAGATTATTTTCAAATTTGTTGTCTGTAAAAAGTGTCAAACAATTCATGCAATCTTCAAGATTTGCTGTTTCTTATTGTTTTATTTTATATATTTCTTAGAGTTTTTTAATCTTTTTTCGTCCGCTTTTCGTAAACTTATTCTGAAGTTATTCATCATTTGAGTAATGATTTGCTGGAAGTTCTCTCCGCTATTTTCTCTCGTGTTTTGCTATTTATTGTAGTTCTGCTCATAGGATCAGTTCATTTATTCATTATTTATAGCCTTCAATGTTATTTACTTCATTCAAAATTGAGCTCCAGATGAAAGCAAAACTACATTTAAGTAGATTTTCATTCTATGAGATAGTATTAAATAATCTTTTGGATTAATTTAATTTATAGAATGTATTTATGTCTATTCCTGTCGTGAGAATCATCTCAAACGAGAAAATAATATAAAATATTGAGAATTGGCCGCAAAAAACGGATAAAACAATAGAGAACCAGACATTAGGATAAGGACAGTGATATCTATCTGTCACTCTTCGAGGGTATTATATGAAAAGATATTAGTTTTTCGGTTGCGCCACAAAAATAAAAGAGGAAAATACTATCACAAAAGAAATACGTGAAGTTCGAGGGATAATAAAAAATATTCGATATTTTTATGGTATCAGTAAATAAACAGTGATTTTGGACAATAAAGTCAGTAAAAGTGTAAAATATATCCTCGAAACCAAACATCGAATTCTCGGAATTCAATTCTTCTAAATCTGTCAAAAATAAAATTTTTCTGAATATCAAAAGAAAATAAATTTCTTTTGAATAAGACTTAAGGAAACATAAATGAGTAATAAAAATAGAAGGAAAGCATACAAATGATAGAAATGTGGAACATCTTTGCATTTTAGTGGTTCGGGCCGTTTGAAAGACATCCAGTCTTTTATCGCATCTAATTTGCTGAATAAGACTGAGAAGGGATATAAAAACAGCGGATTTCTCGGATCCGTTCTGACAGTGGACTAGTATTGGAGAACTGGTCGAAGGAATGGGTGATTCTGTTAGTAGTGTTTCGCATAATTCGATTAAAGAGAATGTCGTCTCAGCTTTAATCAGATCAATTGGGGAACACATCTGATAGAGTGTTACGCTGTGCACAGCGCTGTCGGTCACATTCGACACTTTTGAAACCCGGAGCTCCAGTGCTGTCATGTGGTGCGAACACTGCTCGTCCACTCGTCTAACTATTTTAATCGTATAATTATCGTAAGTCGTTTCAATTGAGGGCCAGTAACAGCAGTCACTGATTTGTGACAACATTACAATAGTCGACACATTTTGCTCATAAACCTAATGACAGGTAAATAATGAGTTCACTAAAGGTTTCGCTTATCATTAGCCGAGACAATTGACATACCATACAAACGAACTCTTTTAGTGTCGACTCCAGCGGCTCTTGAGTTGCGATAAATGTCAGGTAACGGTCGTAACTCTAAATAACAATAAAGAATTGCATTTAATTCAATTATATGTCACTAATTGGACACAAAAATTGAGATTAAAAGTCCAGATCTGATTCATTGCGGTATTTAAGACTTGACGCCTGAAATGACACTTTCCTGTAATGACTGAAAGTTATACGAACAGAATTGTAAAGTAGAAATCTCTTCGTTAACTTTTGATCATTTTGATCATTTCAAAGGAACTTGATTAAATCATGAATTTTGATAAGATCTCATCATCGATGTCTTAATGAACAGTACAGGAATAACTTCAAATCTATGCAATCAAAAGCAATAGGAATTTATTACCTGAATTAGTGATGCATTGATATATTTGGAGGACTCTTCGCTGACATTTGCCGGTAATATTACCCGATTTATATCGTCTGTAAATAAATAAAATTATTGTAAAAGCTTTCATATGACTTATATGACAGGCAATAGTCATACAAAACTAGTCCATATAATTTAGCGAAGAATATCATAAATTTCTGTCCCAAATATCATAAGAACTTCGAAAAAGTTTATATTTTGTACTTAAACTTCATTATTGGCTTCAATTCAGTCATCAAATGTCTGGCAAAGCGTTCAAATTATTTCCTGAACCGTAATGTTTGAAATTTTGTTTGAAAATAATTTGATTGAATAAAAGTTTGCAGGTTCTAAATGATCATAAATTAAGGGAAATTAGACGTTAATAAACTTGAGTCTGGAAAGTATTAAACCAAATTTATTGGTTTCGCATCTAGTTCTAAATTTATCATAAAAGTAATTGAATTAAACTTTGATAAATATATTAATTTCTTGATAGGAGTATGAAAATATTCTTAGAAAATAGTATTGGAGGAGCTATTAGTGGGGATATAAACGACTCGATTCCGTTTACTTATCATTTTATATGTGATAAAGAAATTTGCGGTTAAAATATAAGTCAAATGAATGAATGATATATGAAAACGAAGCGAACGGCAAATCAATCTCCGAAATGCGGTCAGAGATTAAAAAAGACATTTATCACTTCTTGAGATACCAGTGCTTTGGCCTCTAATTAATAAGAATTACATCATTACTTCGGAGTGACATTTATTCATATGAATTATTATAAATGAAATTTGTATAAATTTGTTATCAAAAAACTTTAACTAAATAAAATAGAAAAAAATCAAAAACTAAAAAAAGTCTTTCGTCTTTCAATTGCTTTTGCCTCTCATTTTGATTTTCAAATTCATTTCAATCGATAAAACATTAATTTCCAACAATTTTTTTCAATAAAAACTTTGAGATATTTTTTTCGTTATTAAGTATTAAAAATCAATCAAAAGAACCAATAAATAAGAGTTTTGAACATTTTATTTGAAATTCAATATTTTTATTGGAAAAATAGTACAAAAATCAATAAAAACCGTTTTCAAAGTCGATTGAGAGCTGAAACTTAATTTTGTGAATTCAATATATTTGACCTCAACTTTGGGTCTGATATTTGGATTGAGTTCAGCAATAAGTTAAGTCATGAGTGGATCAAGAGCCTTCTTCAGTAGCAAGAAAAGGACCTTTCTCTGAGTATTAGCACAAGATACAGATTTATTTACAAGAAAGTCATATTCGCAGACGTCGTATATATAACTATTACAGTTAGAGCGACTTATTTGTGCTCTTTTTCCATACAAATATTGGCCGAAACTTTTCAAATGGACTCAACTCTTGATATGAATGACACTGAGATCCAGAGTCAGAAATATATTCACAGATGTGAACGGTTCCAGTGTTTGACAGATCAAAGATCTGCGCCTAAAAAGAGTAGTCTGACATTTACACATTTTCACTATTAAATTGAATTTGATGTTTGACTTAAAGCCTGTGCCCAAAAGGTTAGCCTTTCTTTCAGTATTCATAAATTTGGAAAATATAAGCCTAAGAAAAATCTGATGTCCTTTCGAACAGAGATTTTGGACGAAATAAAATCGATTTTCTACGAAAACACAAAAGAAGACCCAAAAAGAAGGCGAGAGTGAAAAGTCTATTCAAATAATGTGTCGTCAAAGTAGACCATTGACTCACTTCCTGAGTGCCAAAAGATTTCTATTTTACCCAAGAATTCACTTAAAATATTCTAATTTATTTTCACTGAAACTCTTTCTTTGCAACGTCTTATCGAAAAATGTATTATTTTTAATCGAAATTCATATAAAACTGAATACTATTTATTCAAAGAAAGAAAATAATCAAATTTATTTCAAAAGTAAATTTAACTAAAGATTCGTCTTCTTTAAACACCAAAATCAATTTGAATTTTCAAACAAAATGAGAAGAAATTAAGGGAGAGAGGGAGAGGGAGGGAGAGTAGCGGAAAAAAGTGGCAAAAAATGAGTGAATATTATTGTCAGTTGAAATGAATTAAATCCAAGTGAATACTAAAGCGATTATCTGTGACTTACAGGGAATTATGTGATCGAAGCGATTCTTGTTAACATTATCTGCCATTAAAGCCACTTCACAAGACTTGGGCTCATCTATTGTGAACTCCAGTCTCTATTTAGATGATAGAAAATTAGAATTTCTTCCGTCAAGTAATTATTTATGCCATCATAAACTTGGAAATAAGATCTTAAATTGAAATTGATTGTTTAGGCTCACATCGAATTGGGTGTTGAGTAGATTTACATTGTCGATTTGTTCCTCGATTATTTGGTGATAGTAGGTTTCTGCAACAAAATAATTACCAAGATGATTGACAGTATTTAAATGACAATATTTTTTAGAAACAAAATTCTTTGAAATTCAAAAAATAATTAAATTTTTTTTAGAGAAAAGCGTTTTCACCCTTAATTACTTTCACTATAAATCCCTTCAAAATACTCAAAGGATATCAAATATTTCGAGACAAAAAAAACAAAATATTTTCCTTAACACAAATTCCCTCGAATTTATCAAAAATCTAATTTAAAATTTCCTTCTCTTTAGAGCAAAATCTAAATCAAAAGACTGAATAAAATGCTAAAAAATTCATTAATAATTGAAAAAGAGAAATGACGGAAGCGTTCAATTCTGAAGTACCGCATAATTTACATAACTTTGGTGCCAATATATTTCAGTAAATTGCATATGAAGGAAGGTTCTAGCCCAATTTGCCAAATGTCATTATTAAAATTAAGTTATATCAATATAAAAAAAATTGAATCTCTGTAAGAATACAAAAGTGACAATCCATAGTATTCTTAAATATAAGAATTATAATTACATTTGATCTACTTGATTGATACAATAACATTTGATTTAGTTTTATTTATCACCAATGTCTTAATATGGTCTAAAATATTACATTTTGGTATTTCGAGAATTTGGTATTTTGAGAATTGAGCGCTTCGGGGAATGCCATAAGAGCTGAAACAGAGGATAGCGGAGATCCCTGAGTCACAATTTTAAGTTCATCGGCAATTCGTGCGTAAACTTAATCAGATATGGCTTACAAAATAAGGACTCACAAAATATTGCAATTTTCAAAACCCATAAAACTATAAAAGGTTGTAAATAATGTGAAAATGTCTGCGAAAAAAAGTTATTATTCAAAGCACTTAATGAAAGCAATTAAAAAGTCTGTCAAAAGTTTAATCATTAATAAACACAATTTAAATACAGTTTATAACCCGAATAAATGCAAACATAATTTGCAACATAAATAGAGGCCTATTATTATTATTATTTCCTTAGCATTTGTAGCATCCAATTAGAAAAGAAGGGATTGTCGGACAATAAAAAGCAAAAATATTTACCGAAATGTTCGACATCTACTTCAGTGTCGCCAAAGACAGCAAACTCTAAGAGCGCTTTATAGATGAAGACGTATTGCTTAAGTGTTTGTATGCAATGGTTTCGTTGATATCTAAGATTGAGGACACACTCGTAGACGTTCACTAATCCGGAGATTATTTCAGGCAATAAACAATCGATGGCTATATAAGAGGCCGAACGGCCCAATCCAGCGCAACAGTGCACAAGAATGGGCCCTCTGTCCGGACAGTAGTGTTCGTTGACATGTTTAATAAATCGCAGTAATCTCGAAGGCAACAGTTCAGAAATGGTGAAGTCTTTCCACATGGTATAGTGGAACTGAAGCACATCCCTACTCTCTTTGTTGTCAGCTGTGGTCAGTTGGAAGCGTCTTATAATGTAATCGGAGTAAATGCGCACACTTTGGACAGACACAGAGTACTTGTCGCCGATTTGTTTGACGCTGTCGTCGGACCAGTATTGAGCACATTTGTCTAAACCCTGTTCCTCACAACCGGTTAACATCACAATAATTGGCGATTCGTATTCATAAATCATTCGCCAGAAGTTTTGGACAGTTGTCTCCAGCGGTCCCTCACAACAGATGAAAAGTTTTTCATTGTATGCGACAAAATTGGCATTTATGTAATCTGAGTCGGGCTGTCCGTCCACAAGGGACAGACAAACACGGGTTTGGTCAAAACACTTTACAGATGCCAATCGATTCTTTGGCAGGTTATGTTCGGTGTCGGCCGACAGAGTTGTTCTGTCCTCAAAGGTTATGGGCAAGGAATTGAATTCAATTTCGAACAGTCTGTTATTCTGAGCACTTCTTTCCCTATAAAGTTGTGCCAAATTAATCACATGAATAGGCAGTACTGAAATGCACTGATTTTGTAGATTCTGAGCGCCATTAACCGACACATGACTGGCGTTGAGTGGGTTCTGTGACTGTGACAGCACTCCGTTCATAATGAGCCCATTGGAGTGGACATGTTTTGACTGTTGCATTGATTGCAGTTTCGAATGGACAGTCCTATCATTAACGCCCCTATTATGGGACTCATTGTTTCGACGGATTAACAGCCAAAGTATGAGAATAATGATAAACAAAATAATGGCGATTCCGCTAATAAGGCATAGAAGTATGGTTGTGCTCGGATTACCGATCGATGACAACAGAGGCGACACCGCATTAGTTGAAGTCGGCATCGATAATAAAGGCGAAGAACTGGTCTGCATAGGACTCAAATAGGAGCTCTGCTTACGTAATATGACGCCATTGGGACCCAAGACGTGGATTTCGACGAAACCTGTATAATTGGTCAGCTCGGCTAACGGACCATCGTCAATCAGTTCACTAGCGTTGGTCATGAGGCCGGGTTCCGCTCCATTCACTACTAGGCTTTCCTTTTCAGAGCCAACGCATTGGGAATACTTTCTGTCGCCAATAATTATCTCATTATTGAACTCATTTGAGGGAATTTCGTCTGCAATATATGCTTGAGGTTCGAACACTTGATGGTAATGGACTTTGGCATAACTGGTCAGATTGAGCTCTGATGGCCTGACGCCCATTAAGTCCGATAGAGTATAACCGAATGGCATTTTAATAACGAAAACTCGATAACAAGTTATTAGACCAAATCGTTCGGAAATTCGGGGGAAAACCATTTTCAATTGACCGATCGTTTGGGTCGACTCTAACTTAATGCCAGGTATATTATGCTGCAGATGTGGTGGTGTAGTGCACTGGGCTTCTGGCGTCACATCAGTCCAGGAGCCGCAACCGCTCAGATTGATTGTACACATTTGTACCGTATAGTTGGTGTTGGCTTTTAATGGTAGCTATAAATTAAAAAATTTCAAATAAAAACATTTGTGGCAAAAAAATTGCACAGAATAAAGAATTTGATCCGAGGCTAATGATTCAGAAAAATAAAGCCATAAATTCCAATATTTCGTTCTTAATTTTAAAAGCATTTCAAACCATTTTTTATTTCTTTTCGACTCATATATACAAAGGGATAGAAAGAACAGACAAATAGAAAACATTTAAAAGGCTTTGAATTTTCAAGTCTACGATATATTGATTTTAAGTTCAAATATGAAATGTTCGAAGAATCGGAAAATTTTTATTTTCTCTTTCAAGTTTATTATTGAAGAGAGAATTGTCACAAAAAAATCGTTACAATAGTTGTAGAGCTCAACACAAACATTGTTCTCTTCCTCTGGCCTTAAAGTCTATATTAAAACATGTATTTAAGAGTAAACTACCGAATACTATGGCCTTCATCTCAACTGGTATTTTGTCAACTCTTCAAAACTAATGTCATTTTCAAGACTAACAGGACTGCTAGCGCTTAATCTATAGGTATTAGTCTTGTAAATAATGTGTCATCACTTTTGTGTCCACTCTATTTGACCCAAATTTGTGCCGAAAAAACGATAGCTACACATCAGTTACACATCAGTGACATCAGTTAAAAATGAGTCCGAATTTATGAGTTATTCACAGATCAATAGAAAATTTATCCATCAATTATAATATCAGATATAAGTTATTATTAATAACTTATGGGAAGAAAAGCAGATAATAAGGAAATTACGAATTTCTATGGTTTTCCACATAAGTTGTAATTCAGTTCACATACACTTGTCTTTTGACACAACTTCGAGATATAATAATTCAATTGAAATCGATTGGATTGTTCTGAGCCATTTTGCCAGTCCTTTCCCAATATAATAACCTCTTATAAATTCTGCGAGAGGACAGACCAGTAATAAGGGTTGTGTGACTCACTTCAGATGTCCCCTGACAGCAAACCACTGAAACTTTGGATATTAAAACTTTTATCATTAAAACAATTTATCTTTTCTAAAGACTCTAAATTAAATTAAATTCATATAAATTTATCAAAACTTTATTTTTGTGAAGAGTTTGAGTCATTTATTTCTTCAAAGAATTTCTTTGTAGATATTCTAATTGAAAATTGCGACTACCAAGGGAGAGCAAACTGCTTTAATATGCTTAAATAAAAGTTTAAAATGTCTATCTTGATCTCAGATAAATATTTATAAAATTTAATTATACTTTGAAAAGAAAAAGTTTATCAAATAATTGAGTAAAAACTTGGAACGTCTTAACCACAGAATTGTTTAAATATCTGTTTGTCTGACATAACATTCATTTATTATTACTGTCGGGGCATTTGCTGTGTATGTGCCTATCATTTGTGTCTTAACCCAATATTTATTAAATAATATTTGATTTATGGCTGGTATTCATATTTTTTGCTGACAATTATAAAAAACACGGCATCAGAATATCAACGGATATCAGAGGATATCCATCTTTATTAAGAGCAAATCGAGTGTCAATATATCGGAACAACATAGCGATCAGAATAATTCTTAATTATTGTGCAAACAGTTAGACTTCAGTGGACTGTCTCCTCAAAGTAAATAAAAAAAAGGCATTCATTCTCTCAATGATTTGATTAGAGAATTAAATGAATGCAATCTAATTAAGAATCAAAATTTGCAGTCAATTTAAATCTGAAAAATGACTTCTGAAGAAAAAGAAAGTGAGACCTTCTTCTCAAAGGAATAATCAATTCTAAAAAAGACTAACTTTTTATTTGAGGAAATGTCATGTGATGTGTGAGAACAGGGCTAATATCGGAGACACTAAACTCACAAATTCTGTTATTTAGAATAACAAGAAGTCTTATGACTCGGAGTTTCGATCGGCAAACCCTAAGCAAAGTCATTCTCATTGAGATCAAAGAGTTTAGAGACAAATCTCTGAGGATTGTAATACATGAGTGAATTTAGGAAACGAATACTTTAAGAACCAGTTCCTTTGGTAAAACATAGCTTCTAGCTTCATTAAAATATATAGAATAAATTAGCTCGGCATTTCATTTTCCTGAAAAATAAGTTAACAAAATAGATAATAATCATTAAATTGAACATTATTCTCAAATATCAAAAATAAACCCCTAAATAAACTTAAGAAATTGCTATAAATATGTGTTTGAAAACAATCGATATTTTATGCAAATTTTTAAAAACTTTTCGACTTTTCGGATAATTTTCTCAAAATATAAGATACAAAAGTGCTTTACATTTATACAACAATATTATATGTAATCTTATATCTAATACTTAAAAGTTATTCGGTCTTAAATAAAAACAAAAACATTTGAGACAAGAATAAGTAAATGCCTTTTAAAAGAGAAAATATGAAGATTTCGCTCTCTATATGTCCCAAGACTTTAATTTGATATTTCTTCCAAATATTTTGGATGCGATTGGAGTCAAAAATATTGTCGTTTAGAATAAAACGAAACTTTAGAATAAAAAGCTTTATTTGTTTTATTTAATTTGAATTTTTGAGGATTCAGATGAAATACTAAACCAAAACAAGTACTTTCCAAGAATAGAAAATTCGGCAAATAGTATTTCTAGTAGCAAGCATTTCTTAAATGAAATTTGATTATAATTTATGTGAGGATAAGGTAGACAAAAGTGTTTCTGAAAAATTATTTCCTAAATTCATTACAGAATTAACAATAATTCTATAGAATATGGAAGACAATAGAATATGCAATTTGGTAGAAGACGGCAACGACTATGTGCTCAGCTCTCAGACTGATTCTCAGTTCCGGATTTTCAATTCAGGAAAAGAAAGCGCCACCAAAAAATTGAGCTCAAATTAATGAGTCACATTAATTTTACAAGGCTATATTTTCACTAAATTTTGAATAATACAAAAAAGACCACTCCATGAATGGCTGCAAAAGAGCAATATTTTGCTCTTCTGGCTAACACTGTTGAATATATTCTAGAGAATTTTACTTCTGATTTTAACGAAGTATCGGTGTCTTACTGTGTATTCAATACTTTTATTTAATTTTTAAATATTCTCATGATACATCCTCATTGATCAACATTAATGGATTGGGACAAATGAAAAATAAAATTTCAAAAGGTTTGCCGAAATTATTCAGATATGGAAAATATATTAATAAATAAATAGTCAGGGAATATACTCATGGTAATGATTGTAAAATCGATTCTATCTTTTATAAATTAGCATAACTTAAAGAATATTTTCAAAGTACTACATTTAAGCGGAAAATGAATTGTCTATAAAGTCATACCTTCGAGATATTATCTAACGATGATAAAAGACTGAGCAGGGATTAGCTCCTCATCAAAATCTTTGTAACATTTTATTCCTATAAAAATCTTAAGAATTCTTTCAACAAATGGATCCTTTAAAAGATTAGTCTTTAAGAAAACAAACCCCTTATTGTCTTTTAAAGATCTATCCAAAAGTCAAATCGTATTTCAATTGAATAAAACAAAGATCAAAATCATTATAACGAGTGTTTTTTAAATTGTTACCATTTTGTCTAAAGCTATCGTATTTTATGTCAATTAATTTTGCATCCCTATTAATTACACACCATTTTACTCTTTTATCTGATACCTTAAACCCATAACCCTTAACCTTAATATTAAATATTAATGGTTAACTTGGAAGCTAAGCCAGAATAATAGTAACAATTTAAAAAACATTTTATTTTAATTTAAGTAAATTCAAGAACTCGTTTGACGCATAAATCTATTAAATCAAATGATGAAAACAACTCAACATTTTCGGATAAAATTTATATTTCAAACAAAATAAAAGAAATAATATTTTATTAAAACGACTAAACATTTGTTTTATTTTGCGTTTCATCCAATAAATTATATTTTGATGATCGAGAAAATTGATTTTTATATTTCTTGAGCTTTTTTTGTTTAATTCAGTTTCCATAATGTTTTGTGGAAACTGCTTTCGCTCCAAATATTTTGATGAATAGACTGGAACTGATCCGACAAATATTTCAGTCACACAGACATGAAAACAGTTTTATTTCTTATCACTTTAAAGATATCTGTTTTCCATTTTTGCCTCCAAAACATTAATCATTGAATAAATGGCACAAAAAATGTTTGAAAATCACTTTCTCTGTGAAAAGACTACTGAATGGCATTTACCTGAATCTGATGAGTGGTATTGCTATTAATGCGGTGCCATTCAATGATCTGGTCAGTTACCAATTGGCTCTGGCTATTTCTATAGCTAGCGTTGCCCACAATTGTGATATTGTAGCCGATGATAGTGCCCCGGGTGTTGTCAGTTGAGTGCCACGAAATGTTTGCGTAGTTGGCGTCACGCCATTCGTCAAAACTGCAGATCACTTTCAGATTCAGTGGAGGATCGGACTGACCGTCACTAGTTTGAGCCGGTAGTTGTGGCTGTGACCATGCTCCACAACCCAGATATGAGCAAGCGCGCACCTAAATTTTCAATAGTTCTTGTTGAAAACATTCTTTGTTTAAAAATAATTGTTGACCTGAAATGAGTATTTGGTGGCGGATTCCAAACCCACAAATATATACATGTAATTCCTCCTGATTTCCTGCTGAGCGTCCTTTACAACCATAGTCTCTCCGATGACAGAACTCTGTTCCACATTTCGTAACTCCATTTTATATTCAGAAATATGAGCACCGTTGTCGTGCGGGCGCTTCCATCCTATCAGTAGCGTGTTATTACTTGCGGCCAACACTTTCATATCCACTATTCTGTTGGGAACATCTGATGGCATCGTCGCGTTTATTGTCGCCCAATCCGACTGACCTTTCATTCCAATTAAACAAAATACATTTTACTCAATCTTTCAACGGATATATACAACGTTTCAACAATATATATAACTAAACGATGTAAAAATATTAATCAATTTTAAGCTTAATTAGTGTGAAAAATAAAAGTATTGTCTGAAGGGTTCATAAAACAACACCGTCTGAAAGATATATGACTCGCACAGAATAACAAAAGCTTTTATCAAAATTTAGCCCAAAATAAACCGAAAAGTTTGTGACAATGAATAAATAGTCGGAGTCTTTAGGGGAAAATAGTATAGACTCGAACTTTAATTGGATGACCTGAACTATTTCCATTAAAAAACAGTATGCTGAAATTAAGCTAGGTAATCAAAAGCTTGTTTCCAATTAATACAAACTAATAATCATTACTTTAATTCTCAAGGAATTAGTTAAAGAATCGATAAATATTTACTCAATTCTGTGAAAACAGTATTGAATAGGAATTGTATAATAATTTGCAAACAATTAATTGGTCAATAAGTTGGGTCAATTGAAGACAAATTCTTAACGAATTTCAAACCCCAATCAATTGAGAGAACTGACACTTAAGTAGAGACAACTGCAGTCAATCACAACAATAATAGACTCGTCATTCGCCTCCATATTATATAAAGAGTACAGAATTAAAGTCAAAGTAGTCATAGAAACAGAGCCGCAAATTAGACACTGAATCGGAGGCCAATCGCTTGTTATATAAAATGGGTTTTAATTTGTGATTATAATTAAAGCCACGAATGATTCGCATAGTTATTGATTTAGAATTTCATATAACATCGGGCATTAAAATATAGTGTCTTTTTTCAGTCAAATATTACGATAATTTCCAATTAGTAATCATAGCCTCAGTTTCTATGACGACTTTATATCAGTTTCGGTGGTATAGTCTTAATCGAAAATAATATAACTTTTTTAGCGCTAAATCTCTTCCCTTTCATACATACATAATATCAATGTTTTTTTCCAAATGGGAATCTATAGAATCGCTTCCCTCTCCAACAGATCTAATAATATGCATATCATTTGAGTGAACTTTTAATTCATATTAGCACTAAATTATGAGAAAATGTTTTTAGTTTTCTTTCACTTAAATATAAATTAATATTGATTTTCCCTAAAAGTTGAGTTCTTCACTACAGTTTTGCCACTCAAAAAGCGACAGGGTAACCTAACTTGACAATAATTAAGAGCAGTCTTTCAACCTTATCGATTTCTCCTTATTTTAGAAGCAACATGGTAACCCAGAAAGATGATAGAAGATTGTTTTTAGATCTGAATCAATGAAGTAATTAAGTTTTGATGGGATTTCCCGACAGAATTAAAGAGGAAAAGTCGTGATTCAGGAAAAGAAGAAGTCTTTGAAAACCAAAAGAATAAATCCCTTGTTTCTCAACAAACTTCACAAGATTTCACTGATTTATCGATTTATTGAAAGGTAATTTATCAGAGCGATTAGTTTCGCAATATTCTTATATAACAGGTTCATTTCTCAGACTGAACTTGAAATTTCCTGACCAGACTACTAACAAATATCAGTCAGTTCTCTGACTTAAGAGCCTCTCTTTTATATCCTTATGTAATATAAATCATGAGAGTGAGGGAGAGAGAGGGAGAGAGAGGGAGAGAGAGGGAGAGAGGGAA
>JAQIWP010000877.1:0-19226 GCA_034695525.1 Euzetes globulus | reverse complement strand
ATAAGTTTTAATTTATTTAATTTTGAATTTAATTGTAACAATTAATTTGTTTGTGAAATAGGTTTGGTTGTATGTAATGCTAGAACTTAATAAATGCTTTGTTATCTTACTATAGATGTCAGGTCTGTTTTTCTTTGATTCCTGAAACAGCTATATTAAACCGGAGTAGAAAATTTGTTACAAAACACTAAGCATTGAAAGTACAGTTGATATATAATTGATACTCATTTCACGCATTAAGCAACTCATTTATACAACAAAATATTTCTTTATTTTGGTACAAATTTTCTACTCCCATAATATAAAAAGTCCAATCAATCATCATAGATGGACAATTCAAAAACAACATGATAGAATTAAATTCATCGTATTTTTAATCAGAATTTGGCAAGGAAATTTTGGAATTTTTTGTAATGCAGCAAAAAACTTATATTTTTGCAAATGGCAGCCGTAAAAACCCGCCATTTTGTTCTTTAATTTAACTTGCAAAATAGCCTAATTCACGCTTAAAATAAACTTATTTTAGCAACTTTCATATTGTTTTAAAAGAATTTTTCATGATTATTAATTGATTAGGTATTTAATTAAACACTATTTTGATTAACAGATGACATGTGAGTTGAGTTCAATATTATGTAACGTTATATACAATTCATATATCGGGAATTTTTTTCTTGAAGTCATTCAACGGTATATTCAATTGATTGTGGAAACAATCATTAAATGCATAATTTAAAGAAACAATGATTGCCGTTATTTATGTTGAATTGTGTGTCAGTCAATTGCCTTCCATTGACGGACACACAGCTCAACATAAATAATGGCATTCATTGTCCTTTTAAACTATGCATCTAATGATTGCTTCCAAAAGAAATCTTTTTTAATGTTATATCCAGAGCAAGGAGTTATATTCTTTTTGACCTTTTCAAATGTAATAGACATTACCCACAGATTTGGAATATATTTTAAACAAGTACTGAGGGTCATTTTGACAAAAGTTATAAGTGTACATAAAAGCATATTTAAGGGTAACAGAATATATGGAATATTTAAAGAATATTATGCTTTGAACTAAAAATTAGTCATTTTTGTGTTAATAGTCTACTGTAAACATCGATTGTCAGCTAAGTCCTCCAGAAATTGCTGCTCTCAAGTGATGTCCTGATTGTGATATCAGAAAGAGTTTTTCGAGCTATAAGTTCATTCACATTGACAAACATCTCGCTTTTGAAAGGGAAAACCAGAGGTTACAAAGGGGGCCAACTTACTTGGCCCCCTAGAAGGGAAATTTTGAGATTTAGCCACCTACATGGCAAATATTTAGGAAAATTTGGGAAATCTTGGTAAAATTTAGGAATTTTCGGTAATGGTGGCTAAAATTCAGACATTTTACAAATGGCAACTTTACAAATTCCATTATCAACCATTAAAAACCATTACAAACCACCATTTTGTTCTTTATTGGAAAGAATTAAGCCTTCAAACAGGCAAAATAGCCTAAATAAGCTAAATTACTCTTAAAATTCCAAGAAATAAGCTTATTTTAGAAACAAAATGGCCGCTTTAGGTCTATTTTGGCCTTACGAATTTTGTTCTACTAACCAAAGTTTCATTTGGCCTCACCTTATAGGCTCCTCTAGAGTGGTGACCTATGGGGAAACCCTTAAACAATTCCTAAAAATTCAGACAAATTTTGAAAATAAAAGAATATTTTACAGAATATTTGACTTCTTTTTATAGAATATTGTGGCATATTTGGTCAGAATAAAAGAAAATAACTCCTTGCTCTGGTTATGTCCAACGCATGCGTTCTTCCATTGCTTTTGTTTACATTTAAGGCTTTTATCAAAAGAGTGACAAAAATAACAGATATTTTGTATTAAAAATATAATTTTTGTTGACTTTATTGGAGTTTGGATTCTAATGAAGTGATGTATTGTACCAATGGTTGCATATCTGCTTCCAATTTACTTAGTTCTTCAGCCAATCAAAGACCGAACCCGTCTTTTGGAGCATCTTCTGAAGTAAACTCAACTTCAGAGGAAGAATTTCGTAACAAAAAATACAAAGAAAAATGTAATCGTCTTCAGAAACAGATCCGACATTTTGTTTTCGTCAATAATGCCATTCATTCAGAACTCAATCAATGTTTAAATAAATTATCGAAAGCGTCGGACGAAAGAAGATTTCTTTTGAATAAGATTTTGCGGTTTCATAAAGACATGAATCAGGAGACCATTAGTTCCCGGATACTACAGGAGGCCCTCTCCAAAAAGCAATCCTCCAAATACTCCACTCTTTCCATATCATCTCAAACCAGTGCCCAGTCTTTAGGATTTATATCTTCATCGCAACCATTAACGCAAACCAATATTGGCACAGAATGTGACCCCTTTTCCTCACAGTCTTCACATTCAAGTCAACAGTTTGGAGGAATGCCTCAAATGGACCGCAAAACAAGTGTTCAACCAAACGATTGGATACAAATCAGGCAAAGCACTGAATCCCAAACAAGTGTCGGACCCAACAAAAGGATCAAATTAGTCGACTCTCAAACCAGTTTAAAAAAAAGTTAATCTTAATTTCAGTTAAAACAAAACATAAGATTTAATTTAATTTTTAATAAACGTTTGTTTGTTTATGATTTTAGTTATGATTTTAGTTATGATTTTAGTTATTTTCTGTTATTCTTAGTCATCGATTATTTCAAACCTTTTATAAAAGGCTTTTTATACGGTGTTTTGTCGATGTATTCTCTCCATATTATAATTAAGTCATCTTTTAAACTCCAAATAAATAACCGAAAACTCGAAACAACTGACTATTCAAAGGATTTACGTCTAAATATCGTCTAATTGGATAAAGAGTTGGTATGGACAAGGTGCTTTTTCATTAGCTGTTATATACTGTTATATGTTTGAGTCATTCATATTTGCAGGAAAAGTATCTTGATTTGAAGTCAATCATCCGCAGGGTAAATTGATTACCGCAAGACTTAACCTCGCCCATCAACTTATTAGTCGTCTCTTTTTCACAATAAACAATTGGTCTTGTTAACCATTCCTCTATCCCCCTGACTATCAGTAAATTAATGACATGTCCTTATAGTAACGCAACGACCGGTCATTTAAATTAATAAAAACAATAATTTTTAATTCAATATAAAGGCATGAAGGGGGTGCTGAAGGGGGTGCTGAAGGGGGTGCTGAAGGGCTATCTCCTACTATCCACTTTTGGAAGTTACTGTGGTCAATAAGGCCATTCTTTCTCAAGTAATCACTAATAAGTTCATAGGTTACTTTAATCAGTAAAATTGCAGAATATATTTATCAATGTTAGAGCTCTCATTTGTTCCCTTCAATAGGATTTCTCTCTCTCTCTCTCTCACACACACATACAGGAAGTAATAAAGTATCCATTAAATGAGAAGAAACTATCGAATTCCTCCCCCCCTCCCCCCGCTTACGATTGCCCGCAATACTAAGCGATATTCACTGAAATTGTGTGCACCCAAAATCAAGGCAATGGTATCCCAAAAGTATTACCCCTTCATTGATATTGACTTAACATTGCCAGCAATGGTATATCAAATATACCAATTGAGATTGGTTAATTAACCCATTGAGTTATAGGAAAAGGATATGAAATAATACTTTTCAATCGAAACTAAGTTTTTAAAACATTTATTATTTCAAAGTATTCTATTAAAGCAATATTAAGTCAATTTCAATACATTGAGAAATTCACCGAAAATTGCTGTCAATGGTATATTGAATAGTATTTCCCCATTTGCTGAATATCGGTTAGTATTGCCGGCAATCGTAAGTCAGACAATTCGATACAATAAAAGCGTCAGATTATAAGTTATGGTAATATTTGTCAAAATTTTCAATTTTAATAGAAATCTGTTTGAAACCCAAAGTTCAAAATTTTGAAAAATTATTAAAAGATTTAGTGTAAGGCAAGTCTTGAAGTGCTAATAAAGACTAAAATATTTGTTCCAAAATTGGTTAACCATTTGTTATTAAATTTCGTTGTTTACTGAGAAAAAAAATTGGTTCTGAGACCAGTTGTGAAAGAGTTAAATGCTTTTGACCTCCAAATCATTCAAAACTTAATTACATTTATAGGGGTTTTGTTTACTTCGCGCCAACTTTCGAGCTCTTCTCTCCTCATTTCGTGGAGGAATAGCTGAAGGCGTCAGAGTTTGAGAATGGCGTCCATAGAGGCTGTCCACAAATCATTTAGTCAAATATTATTTGAAATCAAGTGGTTCCAGTCAATTGACTTACAATTTATAGGTATCGGTTCGGATGTATTCAATGACATGGCTGACTCCGATCTGCAACTGGTCAGCAATGGGAGGCACCCAAGGGTTTCCTTCCATTCGAACTACACTTCGGTGTGAGCATAGGTCCAAATGACCGATTTCTGGCGGCAAAACACTGTCAAAAACAAAACCAATTATTTGACATAAAATAATGGTATGTATGGTTACGTCAATCGGTTGTTCTGAATGTGGAGTTCTCTCAATCGGGACAACTGTCCCAATTCGTTGGGAAGCATAATAAGATCGTTGTCTCTCAAAACTAACTTTTGAAAAAATTTGACAATTAATTTGATTGCTTGGAGCGATTCAACTGATTATAACTAACTATTTGTAAAGTCTTAAGGGAACCGATATCTGGAGATAAATATTCGAACTCATTATCGGCCAAATAAAGGGCTCTTAAAGTTTCTGAAATCAGTATATTTGTCAATAACTTGAGTTAGAGTTGGAGTGAGAGTACCAAGCATAAAAAAGTTTGCTGGCAGTGATTTTTCTGATAGGAAATTGTAAGTCAGATCCAATACTTCTAAGGCTGGGAATGCGCCAAATCCTCGGGGCAGTGAAGACAGTCTATTCATTCTGAGACAACACTTCAATTAATTCAAATCTCATATATTGTCACTAATATGAGACTAACCCGAGATTCAGAACTTTGAGTCGAGTCATAGACGAAAGAGAAGTCGGCAGTTCTTCGACTTGGTTATTACATAAATTCAATTGCTCTAGGTTCGACAAATTGGCGATCGATGGCGGAAGACCTGATCAGTCAATCAAAATTTAGTTTATTGTTTTGCTGACATTTGAATGCAATTGAAAAATGGTTGAAGTGTTCCAAAAGTGAAAATAGGTTTTGTGACAAATATAGAGATGCGATAAAAATATCTGAAAATAAGTGAAACACTTTTGGAGTCTTACTTTTGATTTTGTTATGGCTTAGTGTCAGACGAGTTATATTATGCGAATACACTGCCGATAGTCATGAAAATAAATAATTTAAAAAAACAATTAGTTTCGATGATTTACATTTAGATTTGTATTAAATAAAAATAATTAGAATCAAAATTATGTCCATTTAAGTGCAGTCCATATAAGGCTTGTCTGTTGTAAACCAACGCCCAAAGCGTTTTATGGCTTAAACTTTTAAACTGAAAAATAAAATGGAAACAATCGAAAGACTCACTTATATTAGGAATTTCTTCCAATCCATTGATTCCTTTGTCGGACAGATCGGCCTCATTGTCCTCTTCATTGATGTGCTTTTGTTTGTTCGGCATTTTGTGTCCGGGCTTACAGTTAGGAGTTATACAGCCTCGCGATAACGTCATCATCATTTTGACAGATTTGACTCAATACAACTCCAAATCTCCTCTTCTCTCACTCCTAACTTTCAAACTCAAAATGCGCTTAACTTAAGAAAACAAAAACTTTTTTATCGAAATAATTTTTATAAATAAAGAATTCACTCAATTCTTACTCTGAATCGATTGAAATTATAGTTGAATTCGTCTTCAGAAACACATTATGGATGGAAAGTGTTTTGATTTGACATCTAAACAAACTCTCTCTAAACACGATTTCAGCAAATTCAGTATCGAGCAACTGACCGAGAAGTAGAGGGCGCACACCAATCGCACAATTTTATGTACAAATAACTGGTTTGTTCTCAATATGGGACTGCTCTAAATCTGAGCGCTCAGCGCATCTCAGTTTTGCCATCAATTCAATGCTAACACCAAATCTTTTTGAATCATTGAAAAACTGGAGAATCTTCTGTCAAGGATTGAATTGTAACTCATGGTGTGGGCGAAGCACTCCAACAATTTCATTACTGGCGGCTATCTATTGCTCACATATTTTAAAACCTTATTATTGCAGCAATCGTTCAAACATTTTATCGCTTTTTATTCACACAATTGAATTAAATAATATATTCTTGAAAAGTCGGTAAAACATTTTCATTGGCCATAACATAGGATTTGTTAAAATTTTGATTTCTCGAAATTATAAAAATTTCGTCAAATTTAGTCGAATTCAATCATCTTATTGTTGGTGTCATTCAGTCTAATGTTTTTCTTTGTTTCTGATAAATATCTTGGAATGTTCTTGAAATATTTAGTTTTTTTTTATTAAACAATCAAATAGTGTGAGAATTCGTATATCTTTTCCGCTGAAATAACTTGAAACCAGGGGTCACCAAGGGGGGCCAACGTATTTGGGGCCCCCTAGCTGGCTAACCGGTAAGCGAGGCGAGCCGGCAAATGTTTGGAAAATTTTGGTAAAAATTTGGAAATTTTCATTAATGGCCGTTAAAATTCAGAAATATTTGCACATGGTGGCCGAAAATCCGCCATTTTGTTCTTTATTTTAAGGAATTTAGCCTTCAAACTTACAAAATAGCCTAATTATAGGGTAATTAAGATAATTTACCCTTGAAATCGTCGGAAATAAGCTTATTTTAAGAGAAAATGGCCATTTCCGGTAGATTTTCTCCGGTAGAAAATGACCCCCTAGACGGCAAATTTTGAGATTTGGCCCCCAGCCGAAGGTCGTTTGGTCCCACCCTACGGCCCCCTCTATGGTCTTCTCGCGTGGTGAACGCGCCTGCTTGAAACGGATCACTTGAATAGTTATCTGTGAGTGATCTTGTTCAAGTTGAAAAATTTATTGTTTTAAATAAAGTTTGTATTAATTGATACACACTTTTATTTAGACATAAGTTATGCATAATTTATAAACATCTTTGAGTATCAAAAAGAAGAGAACTGTTAAGAGAGTTAAACAACAGCCTATCCTTAGATACCCCTTAGGCATGAATACCATGTTATATGCACAGAATATATGACGCAAAGCACTGCAGGAGTTTGGTCTCTGCCGGTAATACAGGTATTATAGTATTGAGTCTGGTGTTAGCCATGCAATTGTGGTCTCCGTCGCCACTCAGGCGCTAAACTAACTCATACCAGAGCTTTGAGAACTGCATTTTTGATGGCTATTGAGTTGATTTTGAATAACAGTCTTCAGATACATATTTAAGTGAATCAGTTTCTGTTCACATATTTTATGTTTTGTTCAGTGAATTGATTTGTGAATTGGGATAAACAGAACTGTTTCCAAATAATTTTGTTTACAATTTATTTTTTAATTATTATCATTAGTAATGTTTATCCAATGAAATGAGTGCTAATTTGAGTGGAGGTAAGTCATCTGACATCTACTAGAAAACTATTTATTCATATTTATTTATTAAAATGAGAGAGATTATTTTCTATTCGATAAATTTGAAATATTTAAACAATGGGATAAACAAAATATACAGTATGTAGTTGAAGATCATTGAGCTGTACTTCTCTTCCCTTCTGTCCGCTCTGCTATTTCCTTATTAAATATGTATGAGTTTGAGAATAGCAGCGCTCTATACAACTACTCTTAAAACATGTTCAATTTTTTGCAACACAACCCCAAGCATCAAATGGCATGACTTAAGCCCTTGCAATGCCTGTAAAGCCGATCAATGCACTGCTGCAGTACAGAATTAAGTTCAAAAGAAATATTTACCTCATCAGCTCTAATATTCGAATAAAACAGTCAATTGTCAGTTAAGTTGAATGTATGCCACTTTTACTCAACTTATAGTTTGGTTACCAAGTTGGTAATACCAACCCTAAATATTATCGATTGTCACCTAAACAAACCTGAGGTGTGTCTGAGTCTCTGTTTTTCTAACTTAAAAACTTAATTGTTTTGATTTTATGTTTTCAGTGTCGAGTATAGAGATCAGCACATAATGCAAAAATCAGTGTTAGGCTTTGATAAGTTGTCCAGGTCGCCTTCTATGACCACTGATTTAGGGTATTATACGCTAGTTGCTTCAGATGCCATACCGACACATTCGCGCCTTAAGAGTAAGTGACATCAATTGGATAAATGTTTATTAAATAGATTTGTTTGACAGCAATGAGAGAAGGATCGTCACGTTGTGGCAGTACTCTTGGCAAAGACCAATTCAACTATAAAACTCATTCAATTAATTATTTTGATAAACTTATCGACGAAATAATTATCAAAATATTCAGTTATTTGACTACTTATGAGTTGTGCAGTTCCTGTTCACGAGTGTGTAGACGATGGTATTATTTAACCTGGGACCCAACTTTATGGCAGTCACTTATTATCAATTCAAAAATATGCCATAATTTGAACATGGACAGAGCAATTGTTACTCTTTTGCGACTACTTTCCAGAGAATCCTACTGCAGAGGAAAGACCCAATCAAGTGATTGGGACTTCTCTTACAACACATATTCTTCAACTGATACCTCGATTGCCAATTCATTAAGTAGTGAGAGTCTGTCCCTTCCTATTGAAAGAATATCAGTTAATGGATGCACTAAACTGACCGACAAGTCATTGATGATAATCGCCAGAAAATGTGCCACAAATTTGAAGACACTTGAGATGAGATTTTGCACTCAAACCTTCTTTGGTAAGCAATGTTTTAGTGAAAATCAGTAATTAATTTACGTTTTCAACAGGAATTCATAAAATTCTGTGCAAATGTATAAATCTGGAGAAAATAGATATAACGGGTGAGTAATCTATTGATTAATTTTTAATAAGTCAACTCAATTGCAGTCAACATAATAAGCATTTCCTCCAAATAACAATCAATGTTTTACATTATTTTTAAAATTTGATAAATTTCTTGAATGTCTCTCAACTGATAGGTTGCACTAATATTGCATTGAATGCCATTCAAGCACCGGAACATTGCCCTAAACTACTGTTTCTAGATTTGAGTGATTGTCAGCAATTAGATGACACATGTCTGAAGAATTTACTCAAATACTTTGGATCTAAGCTGACTCATCTTTATTTAAGAAGATGTACTTCACTGACAGACCAATCAATCAAAAGTGTGGCCACTTATTGTCCGACTTTGAAAGAGCTGTCAATAAGCTATTGCCCCCAATTCACGGATTCTGTTTGCTATGAACTCAGCATTGAATTGAACACAAATCTAAAATATTTAAGTTTAGCCAAATGTGATCAAATCAGTGACGCCGGACTCCAACAAATAGGTCGTCACTGTTCCAAATTGAGATATCTTAATGTTAGGGGCTGTCAAACCATATCAGACGCCGGTATAATACAGACCTTCATTTTGTAATCAAACAAAATTCAATCATTTTCTTAATTTCAGGAGTGGTTGTGTTGGCGCGAAGTTGTGGCCCCAGACTTAAAGCTATAGACTTAGGCAAATGTGATATATCTGATCGATGTATGTTTTTTAGCTTACCAAAATTGATTGTTAACCTTGCTTTTTTTTAAAAAAAGGTTTAAAAATTTTAGCGGAAAATTGTGCCAATTTAAGAAAGATTTCAGTTAAAGAATGTGTGTCTGTTTCGGACACCGGTATTATGTCGATTGCATACCACTGTCGGAATCTAATACTTGTGAATATCGCCAATTGTGATAACGTAACCATTGATGCCTATCGTTATGTTAAGCAACTTTGCAGGCGATGTGTTATACACCACACAAATCCGGGTTTCTTTTGAATTTAGTCATTTGTTTGTTAACTTTTACCATAGTTTTGGAAATATTGGAAAATGTCATCATTTGTTACACTGGTATCGATTCGATCGACCCATTGGTCGTTCAATGAATATATGAAACCATTCAAACTATTTAAATAGATTTTAATTTTAACCAAATTTGTATAAAAAGTTATTTAAAATAAAAAGAGAAAATTGAAAATAATGTCCAACTTTTTATTTTCTATTTAATTAATTAAACTTAGTTTTAATTGTTTCGACAAAATATAAGGTCTAATAATAAGTTAGAAAAAGACAAACATTCAGTTGAAATGTCGTTCAAAAATCAATGAATAAAATTGTGTGAAATTAATTAATTACATCAATTGAAAGGTTTATTTGATACGAAATAAGTTAATCAAAAGTAATGCTATTTATATATAGTTATGATTCGGCAATGAAAGAGTGGTTACGATAGACATGATATCATCGGTCGATAGCAATACTGCAGTAATTGATTTCAAATTATCATTCGATTAATTGATTACAATATGTCTAATGTTTTAAGTGAACAAATTCATAGAATTATTTACATTGAATGGTTTGAGGCCTTTCATTGGATTTTGCAGAGCATTTAGATGTAAGGACTCAAAACTAGTGGTCAACACTAGTGGTCAGCAGATCATCGCTTATACTTCAATCTTCAATTTGAGTAAAACTTATTAATTTAGACTAAAGTATAAAATCTCATCAAATAATGAGGGAATTTGTTTGACAACTATTATAGTCATTAGTTCTCTAATTTCGAGTCAATATATCGATAGAAATGCGAGCATTCGATATATAAATGCTCTCAAAAAAGTATCGTTTGTTCTAAACGTAATCTTAATACTTAATAAGAGGTACAATCCATCAGTAGTTCAGATGTCCTTTTGCTGATCATTTGCTGGAGGAGTGGGTGGAGATGAAACTATATTAGAAGACGAGACCTGACCCAACAGTTGCTGTTTGGATAAAAAGCTGAACATTTGCTCCTGCATACGCATCAGGTGCTGAAGAAAGGCTCGTTCTCTGCGTTCATCTCTTTCTGTTTCTTCCTTTCTCCGGGAAACCTCTTGAGTAAGTCTTTCTCTCTCTAATCCGACCCATTCTCTCATTACTTCTGTTTCTTTAGATAAATGAGCGAACATTCGGTCAATAAGTAAAGCGGAGGACGAGTTCTCGAATAAGGAATTCATTGTCTGGTATTGAGATTGACTGAGAGATGTCTCCGTTCGACACCGTTTGGTCGGCGGAATCATTGGTATGTCTGCACAATCATTACCATTAATTTCGGTTTAAATATTCAAATAAAAGATATAATCTAAACAATAGATACCGTCATTTGGAATATTGATGGGACAGTCGTTTGAATCCTCTAAACATAACATAAATATGAATAATTGAAACAAATGTTTGAGAGAATTACCATTATTTGAATGCAAATCCATATTATTATTGCCATTAGTGTTGACATTATTGTTGAGGGTAGCGCTCGGAGACAATGCATAGGCGAAGATCTCGCTTTTGTCTTCGTTGTCAGTACCGCTGTTGTCAGCGCCGTCATTATCGTTAGTGCCGTCCATATTGTCATCAGTATTATTGAACTCAAGAGGTTCAAAGTTATATTCTTCTTCGTAGTTGTTGAGAGCCATTTTGATGGCGTTGGAGTCCTTAGCCTGGTATATCTTGTGCAAGGCGTCGAAGAATATGCACTTCTTTTTACGCTCAGGAGTCGGGTTCTTCAGAATTCGTCGATATTCTGCTATCATATTGAATACTCGAGTCCTCACTTGATCTGGAATCAGATGATCGACACATTCAGTAACAGATTATCGGACATAAAGTCATGTATTATTTACCGGCAGTTCTGTCGAAGCCGTGTTCGCGAATCCTTTCTGCGATCTTCTCCCAGACATGTCGGGTGCGCTTTGAATTAGTTAATTGTCTCTGAACCATATCCTGTCCCCAAAGAGACAGTAAAATCCTGGTTTCATTGTAACTCCAAGAGGCGCCCCTTTCGATCACCGGTCTAATGGTCGGGTTATGGACCTGATATGTCTGGAGGTATGGCTGGTTATTGAGGAGTTGTTGCGAACCCATTATTCCAATTATCACTTCCGTTGAAATAACATTCAATTGATTTGATCTGACATTGATTTGAAACAGACTTTGGTTAGATCTTCAAATATTTATTCAATAAATTGGACCAAGAATTTTGAAAAAATATTGGAATTGACATAAAATGAAAAAAGATGACAAAGAGATGGCCATTAATTACAATGAAAGGTATTTAATTGAATGGATGAGTAGAAGAGAAGTGATATCACAAACAAATTATAGACAAAAACAAACAACAAAAGCGTTGAAAGAAAAAGTAGTGAAAATCAGTTCAATATTTGTGTAAATAGTGTTGAAAATGAAATTAAAATAGATTTGATTGAATCGGATTTGAATGGAGAGCTCACACCCTCTGAACGCATTGCAGTGTTGTGTCAATTGAGACAAAGAAAGCAAAACATATTAACATTGACTGCCATTACAATCAATAGTTTGTTTGATTGTATTTCAAGTGATAGCCTTTCAATGCCAATAACCAGAGAATAGTATCACAAAACACTCACAAATGGGAAGACCGGTGGACACAAGTGCCTAAAATAAGTAAATAATAAAAAATTTACCTGGTTTGTGTGGTGATAGCGTTGAAGACAATTAAGTTAAATGGCTGTTAAGAGGACTGTTAGTCTGTTAACCGCACCCTCGACTCACTCTCTGAAAGCGTTGTTAGTATTAGTTATAGTTATGTTAAACCAGTCGACAGTCAATGCGTCTGCTATTCAACTAAAACTCTATTGAAGTCCCGATTCAGTGCTGTTCAGGCAAACCAATGCTATCATAAACAGAGTTTAGGTCTTGTGTTTAGTCTATTATAGTTTAGTCGATTCACTCCTCCCCTCAAAACTCGATTCTAATGAAACTGACTTCTGATTGCGTTAAATAAAAACTAATATAAATCGTATTTTTTTAGTTAACTCTCAATCTTTTCAATACTAAATCAATAGAAAAGTTAAAGACTGGAGTGATCTGTGAAAACCTATTTATTCAATCGATTCTGATGAACACCGTTTAACCAATCAATGATTTCCCAATTTTTTATATAACCATCAATTATATAATCAAATAACCCATTCATAGTCCAATCGGCCAAATTGTCTCAAATCAGTTTGTCCAAGATCACTTTGGAATTATGTCTAAAATCATTTCATTCATTCATTTACTACAAATCTGTTTCTAAAATCAAATCCACTATAACTCAGTTCTAAATATTTATCGATTTATTGTTATTTTTATGGAATAATGCAAACAATTTATCAAATATTTAATCAATGAATTAATTGTTAGCTTTTGATATTTGGTTGATTCCAAAATTTGAAGGCTAATGATCGGAGACATTTTAATTATGATTGACTGGCAATTGATTTCCATTAAAAGCAAAGCAGTTTTTGATCAGACTATTCAATGAAGAAAAGGATGTCAACCAATTGAACAGATAGAAAGTGATGCCAAAGGGATGGAAAGGGATGCGAATGCGCGCCATCACTAACAGTGACTGCTCTATAGCTTAATCAGAGATTTGTGCCAAACATCCATTCTTTATAATTACAAATGATTCAAGCTCAGCTTTATTTTCAGATTCTTTTTTTGACAGAGAGGTGAGGGTGAGGGTGAGGTGAGAGTGAGGTAAGGGTGGGGAGAGGGCACAAAACTTGTCTTATTTAGTTGCAAATTATTGTCATTGAAATGACTCAGATCACAATTTAAGCAAATATCGGATAAGTAATGTTTGAGCGAACAAAGGGTCGTTCACAAGCAATAGAGTCAATGGTAACCAAAATAAATGATTGAGACATTGAATCAAATGGTTGTTCCCACAATTTGAAGCAGTGGTCGTCAACTCTAGTGATAATCGACTGACAGAATTAGTCGATCAAATCAATGACTAATTTAAATATACCATAAAATAATGGATTGCATTAAATTGAATAGCATTTAGCGCTTGCGTACCATTCAATCTGTCATCAGATTAACCATTGTTAGACAACTCTCACCACTGACGTAACCATCTCTTCATTAGTTTAGTCGATAGTTACTAAAATGGACCCAATCCTGACTCCTCCAACTCTCTATTGATTTCACTTTATTTCATTGAATATCAGAACATTACTAATAAAAAAATCTATTATTTTTACTTTTGCTTTAAAACCAAATCAATTGTTCAAAACTAACAAATCCTTTGTATTGATGGACCGATAGATTTAAGTTCAATGAAATTCAACCAAAGACCGCATAATTTTATTCACATGTCAATAGAGTGAACATCATTTAAAACTGATTAAAATGTTCCAGGCTATTGTCACCAGACTAATTCTTATTACACGTTTCCGTTTGTATTTAATTCCAAAAATTAGAATATTTTCTAAATTGTAGGCAAATTATAGATTATTAAATGATTATCTTTATTTTTTAAATATTCATCGTGATCAGGCTCGTCTACACTTCAACTTACTTTTAATCAAATTAGGCTGATATTTAGGAAATTACCTTGTTATTTTGATATCATATATATCTTAGATACATTATCTATTGAGTGATCAATTTCTGTCATTAAATGTTTTGCTCGATTGGACGTCCAGTGAAATAGTGGTATCATTTCAGAGAAAGTTTTGCGCCCGACAGACTCCCGACAGCTCACATCAAGGGTTAAGTATTTACCTGATTTAAGAGGTACTCCAATATATATAAAGAGTTCTGGCTTGCACACAAACAGAGGACAGAATATATTCAGACCGCCGGTCATATTCTACTCTGTTAACAATTGATAACAATTTTAAAAACCAAAAATTGAATTGAATTTTATTTATGAGTCGATTTGAATCGGTTTCAATTGAACTGATTAATGGCTTAACAGAAGTACTTTTATTACACGAATCCCATCGAAACTAATGACCGCTAATAATAATCTCAATTAATAGCAAAACATAATTACAATATATATATATATGTATATAAATATTTATAAAACTTTATAATCAATTAGTGCTGGAATACTGTATAAACAGATGAAAATTAAATTAAATTATTAATGAATGGCACGCATTGAACGCATTTCTTCCAACTCTTCTTTTAATCTTTCTATTTGTTGGTCTTTTTCTATTAATTTATTTTTATATTCTTCTAATTGTTGTTTCGTTGTCTTTAATTCTGAGGAAAGTTTATCTCTTTCTTTGACCACTTCTTCGAGGTTCGAATCGGTGACGGAATTGGAAATTAAGACGTGTTTAATATTCGGTGCTTTAGGAAAAGAATTCAGTTTAGGGTTAGTTGTGGTAAACGTTTTGTTTATCTTCAAAGTGTTTGTCATTTTTCGGTTCGAAAACTTGTTTTGTGACTGAGATTCTTGAGAGTCCTGTCCAGTCAGCCCTGAGCCACTCACTACTACGATAGGAGTAGCCTGAGTACTACTAATGATTTGCGGCAGTTGTGCGCTATCGGCCACTATTGTAATCACTTTAGAGTTCTTAGCACTTGTATTATGTGTGGTATTAGCGCTGACTGAGGATGAACTTTGAATTTGTTGATCTTTCACCAAATTAAGAGCCATTTTTCCCGCTTCTGTCAAAGACATGGTTTGTCCGCTTTCGAAGGCGTTCTGAAATATGGCCGAATCAGTCGACGAGTCTTTCATTGAAATTCCCTGACTTTCCAACCACTGCAGGGCATCAGACACTGATGAGCCCGAACTGGCCGCTGCTAACGCCGCCAAAGTTGTTAACACTGGGTTTGAGGAGTTTGTCTCATCTGAAATTTCAAACAACAGGTTAAGAGAAGAGTAGACATTAAAAAGTCAATACCTTTCTTCCAATTAAGTCCTGAAAACAATTGTTTATTTGAATGCAAATAATTTTTGGGCGACTTTGAGGTTCGGTTCGCTTTATTTGGTAACACTATTGGCCTCATTTTGACGGCCGGCGCCGACGTTTGTTTGGGTTCGGGTTTGTTTCGGGTGACGCCAACGTATTTCTAAAGAAATCATTCGATAAACAACTTTTATATTTGTGGTCAAAAGCAGACCTGAAGAACGGGAATCATTTCGAGTCTTCCGTTGTCGTATGCGATATCGATCGGAGTCTTTTCAAATTTGCTCTGAATGTTAATGTCTGCCCCATTAGTCAACAGACATTCCACGACATCATTGTGTCCGCGCTCTACAGCCCAGTGAAGAGGTGTCATCTTAAGCATGTCTCTGGCGTCCACATCCGACCCGTGCATTATTAACAAAGATACAATAGAAAGGTGTCCCTCTTGTGCTGCGATATGAAGAGGAGTTCTGTCCACTTTGGTTCGGGCGTCTCTACTAATACCTGCCCTCAACAATACTTCAGCTGTTTCTAAATGACCAAATTGTGCGGCAAAATGGAGAGGACTTGTGCCCAACCAGTCGGTAGTGAAGGGGGCGCCGCTTTGCATGAGTGAACGGACTTCTTCGGTCTCGCCATTCCTGGAGGCCTCCAACAACTTCTTTCCCAAATCCACTAAATTTATGTTTGAATTCTGACTTTGAGGTGAACTCATCGAAGATATGTTTGGACCCAAACTTCAATCAAATAATCAGTTATTTGTTGAGATAATTGTCAGCAAAAGTTGTGTCAATACCTGAAAGCATTTGCATTGAGTTTCACTAATTTTATCGATTCGTTGAGTCCTTCGCCTCCACTTTGGATCTGATTCGCGATATTTATGTAATTCTGAATTCAAAATACAATTCATTTCAATTGAAATCATTTTAATTGAAAAGAAATGAAGAGTTAAGTTATTGTAAGAAAAACAGTTAAAGTTATGTCATATCTGTTATGATATGGAAGTGGAAACGACGCCATCACTCATGAGTCACAACATTTAACGGAAAGACAAACAATAATTCCCACATTTCTTACCATTTCTTCAGTTAAAACATATATAAACTGATCGATACATTCAATTAGTAACCAAAACGAGTGGAAATCAGTTCCAATATAATAATCGATTCAAACAAATAGGGATTAGATGTGAGTCCGGAAGCAAAACAATGTCTTTTGTCAAATCCGGAAACCTTTGGAGCGCTTCCAAAACTTACCATAAATAACGTCACAGCTTGAAAACTATCTTGCTAATTTCAATATGATCATTTAAACTTTTCTAATTAAAATTATATATTTTTTTATTTTGTTTACCGAGTTATTTATGCTGCCTAATTTAACTGTGGCTTTCAAGTGTCTCAAACTGTCCAAAGTAAGAATAAAAAAAATAATATACAGTAGTATCAGTCGTCTATTCGATTACATAGAGTCCATTTTAACCGCTTTTTCTTCGATTTTTCTTCGAAGTTCAAACCCTAACTACATTGTAAAACATATACAATGAACAAAAAACAAAATTAATTTTTTATTGGTCATGTTAGTGATGGAGTGAGAATCAAATTCATCTTTCAGATTCTGTTCAAAATTTTAATTTGTTGAAAGAAACCAGTTTTGATTAAACTATAATTTAAACAAATCTTAGTCACATTAATCATAAGTTCATAACATTTTGAAAATCGAGTATATATATAATATTCAAATTATTAATTGAGTCAATTAGTTTTATTCTATAATTTTCCTTTTAATAAACAAAGTCTTGGTTTGAAAGTTAAGTGATTTTTTACAAAATATTTAAAAATGACAATTTTGTCAAATAAGTTCTGTGCAAACTTAAGGCAATTATTTAAAATTCTTGTAATTTATTTTAAACTAAGAATGTTTGCAAAAAATATCTTTTAATGATAGTGTTGTAGGAATTAATTTGCAAAGATTTTCAAGACAAATGTAATCTCTTTAATTCTTTTTTAAAGCTCTGATTTACACATATTTCGTTTTCCCCATAAACTGAAATGCTGTCCCTCTCGCCAAGGCTTATTCGAGCAGAGTGACCAAGGAAATTTTGGTAATAGCCGTCAAAATTCAGGTATTTTTAATAAATAGCGACCTGAAAATCAGCCATTTTGTTTTTTCAAGTATTACAATAATTTAGCCTAAAAACTTGCAAAATAGTTTAATTAAGCTAATTTGGGCTTAAAATCACCGGAAATAAGCTAATTTTAGTAAAAAAGGGCTTTTCAAAAGTAATTTTGATTATTGAAAAATACCATCTATACACCCTAGCGATTTTGGCAAAATACCTCTACCCCCGCATATCCCACCTGAAAATATTTTGATTGGCATTCAGATTTAAATAAAGAACTAGAGAATAACAGTTACAGTTACAGTATAAGCGTCTTTTAACCACCCTGTCAAAACAGATGCAAAAGTTTCAATTTTTTTTCTATTCAAAATCAAACATCATGTTCTGTTTTTATGTACTGATAAAAAAAACTATAAAGCAAAATATCAATAATAAATAATTCTAAAAATGGTCATTTAATAAAATAAAAAACTAATTGTGATCGGTGAGTAAAGGAAATTTATTTTGCGCCCTTTAAGACACCCCAATGAGATAGGTATTGAATGGTAGAGTCATTTTTCAGAGGCAGAGAAAGTTACATGGCAAAATACCAAATCCCAGAATACCAAATGCTAGAATATTGAAAAGAAATATATTTTGTTTGAAATCAAAACGTTTATATTACCAATTTTCATTCAAGTGAACAAAAGACAAGAGCGATATATATATAGAAAGAAAACCTTCAATTTAAAATTATAAAAAGGTATAAAGGCAAAAATATAAATAGAAAAAAATTGATTGAAATATATTACAAGTCTAGTTACAAGTTTAGGGGAAAATTGTTATTTGTTATTTATAAATAAACTTACATTTTAAAAGAATTAGAATAAACCTTTAAATGAGCATTATTTCTATTAAAACAAGTATTCTGTTCAAGTCATTTATTTTTTTTATAAATATTTTTATATCAAAAAAAGATGATACTTTAAAGAAATTAAATTTTGGTATTCTGGCACTTTTATAGTTTGTGGTTTTGGTATTTTGAGACGCTATAGAGAAAATGTCTGTCATGTGATTAAGGATTAGTGCCATAAGAACTTTAAAATGATTAGATTCTGATTAAACTGACATTTTATGGTTATTGGTTAGTAAATGGTATGATTGCTAAATTTTTGCTTTGCATGCCAATATTGGCATACTATTTTCTAACTTTTGTGGCCCTCGTGACCGCAAATCTCAATTCATCAAAAGTCCCTTTCATTCAACTTCCCTTTCCTTCTGATTTTCCCTCTTTTTGTCTTTCATTC
>JAQIWP010000876.1:0-19227 GCA_034695525.1 Euzetes globulus | reverse complement strand
TTATATAAATCTTACTAAAGTATAAAATGCATCTTTCAAATCTTGTCTTATAAAGCATTTTTGGCCATGCCAATATCAAGTTTAATTGTGACCATTCGCAAAAAATAGTTATACTGGTCGATTCTAATCGATTAGTTGATTCAGAATATATCAAAATTGTTTAATTCCCGCTATACCCTAAAAAACAATATCCTGGTCAGAGAAAATTGTTTAGAATTATCTCCATTTTTGCACAAACCAATCGACAAAAGAGATGCACTTAATTGAAAGCCATCAGTATTGAGAAGAGCACATCGCGGTATCGATACCGGCCCTGGCATTCCTTACACTTAATACTCACGTCAATACTCTTTACATTGCTATTTGTATTGAATGTCTCTATTGAACAGTCAGATGGAATTCTTGCACCGACTGGTCATCGATTGTGATTTTCTGCTAATTCTATGATAGTATTGAGTAATTCGATATAATTAGTTATGTTCACAATTGTCAGGACTGGCATCCACTCAACCGATTCCTTCATTACATCTATTTTACTGATTTTTGCTTCTATTCTAATATATTAGAGAATCAAAGCGTTGTTATATTCTCGGAGTCATTAATATAAAGAATTTATTCTATAATATGACAAAACGTATAATCGCCAGCAGAATATTCTTCTGTTATTTCTCACTAATTGGCTTATTATTAATAAATCCTGTTTTCAATCATAGAAAACCCACGAATGTCAAAATTTTCTGCTCAGTCTTTCCTTTAGTATATACTTCTCTATAATTCTGCGCCAAAATGTCTCTATATTTTCGTTTGGATGAGTTCTTGGAAATGAAATCCATTGTAAAGTCTACAATTGACTGAATAAATAAAATATAGTAATTGAAAATTTATTTGCCAGCAAAGTTTAATTTCTTTTATTAGTTTCTTCTTAAATTTACTTTAGAAAAAGGCCAAAATGCTATCACAACTGAAATGTTCTTATCTATATTTTATATTTTATTCCAATTGATATCAATTGGCCAGAGTTATGGACATTGGGCAGAATTACTGAATCCTGAACAATTGAGGCAAGGCACAATAAATGATTTGTGACTGTGGTATACAACTGGCACTTAATAAAAATTCAGATAAAAAATATTTGTTTCTTAAAATGTTTAATTAAATCCAATGTTCAAACTCTACTACATATACTTCCCACAGTTGTAAAATTTACTCTTAAACCTTGGTTAAACATTTTATTGTCAAAATCATATCAGATCCACTCTCTGTTCCTCATCCACTGCAAGGCGAGAGTTTGAGGGACCTCGACGTCTAAAAAGGGAACATTTAGTTCTGTTGGCAATTGTTCAAAATTAATCACTTGTTTAATGAGGCAGTTTTCATTATTGAAATGGAATAGTTCGGGGTAATACACAAATTGTGTCGAATAAAAATATTTGAAATGTTGATCATAGTGATTTTCTCATATCAAAATGTCTGTATCATTTGGTGTATTCTTCAATTTTTGTCAGCATGCTTACTCAGATCTTTTGCCTCAATTCCTTTTTATTGCAAAGAATAAATTTAATGACAGTTTTATAGAATTCGCGGAAATTTATTCTTAGAAAAAGCTTTTCAACTTTTCGAAGTCAATATTTTTGCAATAAAAGTGGACAAAAGTGATGTAAAGTAAGCGAAAATCATAGGAATTATTCAGAATGAAACAGACTTCCATTTGAGTGAAAGTCCAATAAATTTTTAGACATGTTTTAGAATCAAAATTTGCGAACATTTATGGAAGAGATTTCTTGAATAGAACCAGTGATGTCCAAGAGGTCAGGGAAGGGTGGATTCGCATTTTTTTAATCTGAGGAGGTAGGCGGATTTTTTTTTTGAGGAAGGTGAGTTTCAAAATTTTTTAGAAATAAAAACTCAAATTTTCGGTTCAGACACTAATTTATGGAGTTATAGGATTATAGTTCCCTTTGACATCACTGAACTGAAATCAAATATTCATTTTTATCTTCATTTTTCATCTGAATTGAGACCAAAACCAAATTAGTAAAACAAAAATTCTGAAGTCTTTTCGAATCACTTGTATGTAAATTGAGTTCAGAGTTTTTATTTGTATTTCTGATTATCAATCAGTTTTTAAAATTCGTTTATTTTGAAAAAATTTTAAGAATTTTTATTTTATTTAAAAAATTTTTATTCACAGAAAAGCTGACGAAATGGTTTGGGAAACAAAGGAACGATTCAGCAGTTCTTCAGCAAATGAAACTGAAAATGTCGACTTTTTGGCACTTTGTGTTGAAGAATATACATCGGAATTAGCAGACCCAGACAATTTATCACATATTTTACATTTGGAAGAGCATCATTGCATGCGCATAAGTTTTCAAGTATGAACATTCAAATATCCCCAATTGAAATGAGTATGAGTTCTAATGAAATTAACTTGATAATTGAGTGAACTTATTGCCTGTCCAAGAGTATGTCTGAATGAAAAGTCTTCAGCTTTAAGCTTATTTAGCTAATAACAATAAATTAGTCAAGATGTTTTGAGCCCTATGTGACAAATTTCTCAGGTGTAGGTGTAGTAACGCATAACCAGAGGGTTATTATAATCAGGGGGTAACCAAAACACATTTGGTTTCAAATTCTTGAACTCTTGATTAAATTTTTGAAGAATACGAAACGTTTCAAACAATTTTGATTAATTGCGAAAAATGTGTATGACTGAGACAATTAGTATCAAGTCACCAATTCTTGGCTGACCCTTTCCATTATACAAATTATACAAGCACAGATTTTCTAATCAATAGGAGGTAATTAACAAAAATATTTTTATTTGCTTTAAATTTTCAGCACATATTTAACATATTTGAAGCTATGATCCGATAAATAAATTATTGTCAAGATGATATCATTTGGTATAAACTTGTTGTAAACTATTCTTAAAATTCTAAAACGATTTTCGCAAAAATCTAATTCTTAAACGAAATGATTAATTCAAATTGAATTGAGATAACAATTAAAAATTACATTATTATTATTATTATTGAATAATATGTGAATAAACATGTTCAAACTTCAAAAGATCTGGAAATTTTAATAAATTGTATAATTTAAATTTTCAATTGTCGAACGATCAAAAGCACCAAGCTATTAAACAGTTTCAAGCTCAGTTCATAACTGGAACATTATGTTTGTGATCTCTAGAAATATCTAACTAGATGTTTGACCAGTCAAATATTTTGAGCCTAGACAATAAGGTCAATTAACCAATAGATCATTTTCTCGTTAAATGACCTTAAGCCGAAATTAGGCTACACTTAAGCACTTGTTCGAGTTTTAAAGCTAATTTCCATAAAATAAAGAACAAAATGGCTGATTTTTGGCCATCAATAGCAACTTTTATACAAAAATGACCTCGAAGGTGTTTGAAGTATCATTTTCAAGTTTATTATCATAAAATGCGCAAAATAAATTGAATTATAAATGTGCACTAACTTCTTTTAACATAAAAATTAAGAGATTAATAAACCAGTGTTCTAGCTAATTGAGAGATTTCATTTGAAACTTAATTTTATAGTCACAGTCGTAAAAATTTAAATTTGTTAAATTATAGTTTAGTAATTGTGGCTATTATTCAATTCCCTTTAAAGAATTTTATGTTCTAGCTATTCGTTTCTTGATAAAAGTGACATTCATTTCCAAATTAGTTAATTTTTATTTGAAATATTTATCTCAAAATAAGTTTAAATATATTTGGAGCGAAAAAGGAATATAAAGACCATAAAAGTGGTGCTAAACAAACAAATATTTAAAATAATTCAGATTTATATTAAATACAAAAAAAGCTTATTTGGCAAAAACAACGTTAAAAACTCAAACCAATTGTTGAGATTTTAAAATTCAAGTTAATATTACTTTTAATTTAGTGTAAATATTGATTTCAATAGGTTAAAATACTGAAATGAAAGCGTTTCTATGCTGTTCTTGCTAATTTAATTCGACTGAACTATTGAAATGAAAAAAAATCTTTTCTATTGAATTTCAAATTTCATTGTGATATGAATTTATTTTGACAGAACCTGTAAAATATTTATAAATATTTAATGGCATTTATTGTATAGTCTTATCGATCATTTAAATACACAAATAATATAATGAATTACATTATTATTTTCTATAATTATATTTAATATTAAAATATATTAATTACTTATTAAGAATTCTTATGCACTGTTATTATTGTTGAATATTTGTGTCACATTTTTTTGGCATAATATTTAAAGAAAATAATTAATTGAATTTGAAACCAATAAAATTTCAATTAAAACTATCGTTTTTTATTCAATCTAAAATTCTTGTACATGATAACCTATACCCTTGCCCCTTTTATCACGTTAAATAGTATTAGGTTAAGTGTGTGAATAAATTAAAAACAGGATCATATCTATTATGCCTAAAAATGCATGATAGTCGTTAATCTTCTTTGAATGCTTGTTTAACAATCTATTTCTGTTATTTTTACAAATTATAGTTCAATTATACCAATAAATGGATTTTCCTACCGTTTATTTTCGGTTAAAACGAGTTAGCAATCTTGGTTTCTCTAAAATCATGGTCATCTAAAACTAGATTCTAGCCATCGGTGCCGCAAAACTGTTTTAGAAACTGAACATCTCTTAAATTTGATTCTTTTAAACCAAAGATAGACTGTGTTATATTTCATTGATAACTTTTCCATTGCTTACTGATTAGTCTTGATTGTTTATCTATCATTTACATAACAAATTAGAAGTAAATATTGAATTATCTGAGAGAATGAATAAATTGAGTTTGGTAGACAATAATGCAATAATGGTTAAAGATTGTAAAATGTAAATTTAGTTTTCGATAACGATTTGCAAAGTTTTGCTCTGATTTACCAAATAGGCAAAGAATAATTAGATATCAGTGACAGAAAAGAGGGACTTAACTCTAAAAGTTTTAATATATTTTTAATGGAAAAATGGGTGAAATTTATGAAATTTAATTATTAGACTAAATTACACTTAAAACTCCCATATTTTTCCACAGCTTCGGGACTCAAAGTTTTGTTCACTTATTAGAGGTTTTAATGTATGTCTGTTCAACCGACGAACACACCTAAAGAATTTTGCACTTATTGATATATATATCAGAGATTTGGAAGGTCCATGACCCTAGGGGGATACAGAGGGGGGGGGGGAGATAGTGACTCATTTTTAGATCAAAATCTAGGAAGAGGATATAGGTGGATATATTTCAAAAATGGCGGACGGAAAAGGCCACCGGAAGCCCTGATTTACTTTATTGAGTGTATTTAAAGGTGTACAGTTTTAACATAGACTATATAATACACAGGGATATGACAATTGAATATTCAATAAATTCAGAGATGCCAATCGGGGGTTTATATTTCGTTTCCCCACATAAACTGAAAATACCCCTACCCACCCTCCCGAGGCTCAGGCGAGCAATGCGAGAGACTTTTGGGCAAATATTTTGGGCATATTTTGGGTAAATTTTAAGATTTTTTGATAATTTCGGCAAAAAAACCCAATTTTGTTCTTTATTTGAAGGAATTTATCTTTTAAACTTGCTAAATAGCCTTATTATAGCATTATAAGGTTAATTTAAGCTTAAAAACATCGGAAATTCCCAAGTCAAGTCTCAAAATTAAGTACGTTCGCCCCTCCCCTTGGTGGCCTCTGATCTTATCCATGAATAAATAAATTCAAAAAATTCAATAAATTTGTTGAGCTTATTGGATACTCAATCGGAAAATAAATTCTTTAAAATTACCATCCTTAATAATACCAAAACCTGGTCATTTATATGGGTTACATCAGTTAACTTAAATTTTTGACACTTGTTTGATTAAAATTTTATTCATAAATAAGATCAGGATAAAAGCCGGGTTTTTAATTTAAACGTTATTTTTATAAATTAATCACAAATTAATTGAAAGAAATGCGTTTTAATTAAAAATCTTTGTTTTAATTAAATTGAGTGCTTTTATGGAGAGTCTAATAGTCAGTAAAATAATGGTTGTATTGATTTCCATAATTTTCATAAATATGTTATAAAAAATTAGAAAGTTTTCAGTAAATAACTGAATGGCTTTCTCCTCAACAAAATGCTTACAATTGATCACAAATTTGAAGACAGTCATCACAAGTCTGATGGGAGCGAACACTATTGTTTTGGCAGAAGAGTAGCTCTTTTTGACCCCGAATACCAACCCAGAAGTGGTTTGGCTGACACTCTCCACAACAGATTCTATACCAGTGGCTGTTATGTTGACTGAGTTGACCATAGCCGCACTGGCAGTGTTGACACCGATTAAGTTGTCGATCAATAGCTTAACCACTTGAGTGATCACTATTTTGGAACCACTGACTAAAGCGATAACTGTGACCAAAATGGCCAAAACCATTGAATATTTGAAAATGGAAAAGCCATTAATTGCATTAAACTTTTCAGAAGAGTAGGCGATCGAGCAAATGGCCAAGCTCAGGCCCAAAAGATCTATTGCTCCAGTGACCAGAGCGTTTATGCCTTTATCTCTGGCCTGTTTGTTGTCCTGATCTGAGTTTGCAATGAGAGCTTCGCCGGCATTCTTCACCGAACCAACAAATGGCAAAAAATCAATTATAGAGATGGTTCTGTCGATTAACTTGGAATTAAAAAACTGTCGAAACAATTTGATATCGAATTCCATTATTCTTCGAAGAAATTTTCGCCGAAAACAAATTTTAGCCTTGCTACAAACAACCGATCTATTAAATATGAAGATTAATAGACATATGAAGAGAGTGTCAGCTCATTGTAACTTCTAATTTGATTTAATGATTGCCATCAATTGAGTCGTTCAAAGTTCGCGATAAAATCAATTGCTTATATAATATATCAGTTTTAAAACAAATATCATTTTTAAATTCTCATTAACTTTATTTGCAGTAGAAGTGACTCTTTGACAGTAAATGTCAAATATTGCCAGTTTTGGACAAGAATTGGATACTTGGTTGATAATTGAATATTATCTTCTTATTCAATGATAATTAACTACTAAAGTACTCAAATGGCATACGTTTAAGGCGTGGATCAACTCATATCATTTGGAATTTGACTGTTTGTTAGACACAATATCTTTTGTTGTCACTACTTATATCATTCTGTTTCCAACCGATATCCCGGTTTAATGTTCAAAAAGTATATTATCAGCACATGTTTGCAGTACTTAAAAATGAACTAGCGTAAAAAATCATTAGTGAAGTTCACAGTTTCTAAAAATAGTATTCTTCTTGTTTATCTCAGTCGAAAATCCTGGTCAAAGGAAAATTGATATTTTAAGTCAGATTTTAACTAAATATTTGATTCATTATAAGAAATATAATTTTTTGAAATTTTGAAATACCAAATGTGGTTAAGTTTTGATCGAAGTGTTGATCCGATTGAAAAACTGTGAGAATTTTAAGGGCACACACTTTTGATTAATTGAAAGCCAAAGATCAGTTCCTTTGATGTTTTGATTCATAAGTTATGAATAGATTTTGTTTATATCCAGCAATTCTGTTATCTATTCTTTTCATATCAATTAATTGATTGAAAACTTAGATAAATATTTAAAAGTTTTCGACTTTAATGTATTCAAAAATAATTAATTTTTCTGTCGAAGCGATTTTTTATGCGTCTGAAAAGTGAAGAGATAAACAAACAAATAAATGAAACATAAATCAAATTTTTTTTATCATACTATTGCCTGAAATCTTATTTGCTTGAAACAATTGGAAAAATTTTCGGTGTTTTTTTTGAATGGAAATGTATCCTTAAATCGAAGCCAAACTTGTTTTTCGAGTCATTTAGCGAGAAAATAATGAGTTTGGTTTATTTGCATACTATTATACCACAGAATAGTTTGGATAAATAGAGAAAAAAATATATATGAAAGAAAACGGAAAATCACTTCAAATAATATTTGTTCGCCTCATTTGACACTTCTTTTAAGGTAAAGCCTTCGATATTAGCAACGGTTGGATAAACGCTTTCAACTAATAAACACAATAATCAAAAAACTATATGCAATTAGAACTGATGTCGGGTTGGCTCAGCTTTTGTTAAATGTATATTTCATTGATTGACTTCCAGGAAAATACGAATAGACTTCTCATCTGATTATTGTTTAAAAACTCTTGTCTTGTGCTGTGCTATGCATCGGAAAACTTTCTTACCTTGAAGTTAAACATACAATAAAATCGCTCTTTTTATTTATTATAGATTTTTCTTATTATTGAAAAATTTTTAGTCAATTAATAATTTTGAAATTACATGAGAAACGACTCATTTATTACTCAATTGACAATATTTTCCGTCGCATTAATGGAGGGATTTTTGACTTATTTGTAGTTAATTTTCCTTAAAATGATGTTTTGGATCTATAAGTGTCCAAGAGACTTATTTATTTTATTGCTCGTTTTATTATCTTTCATCGATAAATTCCATTTCGAAAACATCACATCTAATCGGAGTGCAAGTCAAGTTTATTTTCGAAATCCAGTAAGTTTGCTTTTTATCTCTCCTCATTCCTCAAATAATAAGTTCCCTTACTCTTTTTTAATGTTATTAATTGAAAACTTGGAAGAATATCTTGATGTTTTCTTTCTTTTAGAATGACTTAAAAAAGTAAAATAATAGAAGATTTTGTGCAATTCATTAAAAAATCGTTTATTTTTTATAGTATTCCCACTCTTTTGGAAAGCCTCGATCGATAGGATGCGACACAACAGTAACCCAGAAGGAGGGCTGGATTTTTTCACCTAATTTCCCAAATAATTATGATAATAATGTTGACTGCAATTATCATATCGTCAAATACAGTGACGACGTCTGTAGTGTAGGTCTTATTTCTTCTTATTATTCATTTGAATTTTAATTACTGTAATTAAATGTTTGATAATAATTACATCCATAAGAACTAAGACATTGAATCCATGTTGAAGTTCACTATAATTTCCGATTATTTATTGTCGAATAAGCGAACTTGATTAAACGTCTATTATAATGGATTTGGTGAAAGAATGGCAGGAATTTGTGATATCTAGCAAATATTTCAAACACAGACACGAACTAAGCTTTTAGTCAGACATTAATACTAAAGGAAATGCCTTTAATCCAAACCAATAGATTGAACTGACGTTAACTGATTTCGATCTCGAGTCAAGTGCTGACTGTTCGGCCGATTATTTGGATTTAGGAGATGGCAGTCTTCGTATGTGCGGACCATTGATTGCCGACACAAGAAGTAAGAATCAATTATAAGAAGATAAAAGAGTATGAGAATAACAAATGCCTTAACATTTATTATCAGAAATTATATCGTTTCCAACGAATGGCCAAAATATAAAAATTATATTCAAATCCAATTATAATAATAATCGGAAAGGATTTATGGCTAAAACCAGACAATTGAGAAATAGTTGTCCGCCTTATGTCATAAATCGTATTCCAACCCAAATGCAAACCTCGGAGTCAGTACCAGAAGTTTTTCACAGACAACCCATTTATTTAGGATCTTATTGTGATATTTATATCGGAGAAGTGGTCGGAGATCTGAGATCTCCTGGTTATCCCTATGGCTATCATAATAATCAGAGCTGTGTTTATTCCATTAGAAGGTGCTGTTTCATGAGTCCAATATAATAATAGAAATATAACATAGTTTTTATCGATTAAAACAGAGCTGCTTCTGATATCTGTAAAGTTGAGCTCACCTTTCATCAGTTCGGCATAAGTTCAGATGGCAAGAGATGTGACACAGATTTCGTTGAACTGCCCGATCGGTCCCAGATCTGCGGAATAATGCCTTTTCAGAAGAGAATATATCCGTTCTCTCGTTCTAGTGATTACTTGATCATCAAATTCATTTCAGATGATATACTCGATAAACAAATGACTGGATTCTGGATAGAAGTTCAACAAATTAGAAATTCTTGTGACTTAAGAACACCACAGGACGGTATTCTCGAACAATTATATATATATATATATATGTCCAATGATCATTTTTTTTCTAAATCTTCAGCTCTGAAATGTGACCAAGTAATTAGTGGCAAGATGACCACCATTCATTCTCCTAATTATCCACGCTTTTACGGTTTATCTCAACAATGTGTTTATTTAATGGAACCGATGGATAAAAATGTCTGCGAATATGAACTGGAATTCCTCAATTTCGATACCGAGGGCATTAGAGATTACTCGGGAAAATGTAACAAAGATTTCGTACAACTTCCTGATGGCTCCAGAATTTGTGGCTATTTTTCAGGAAAAAGTATTGAAATCGATTACATTTTTCTTATAAATTAATTTTTATTTTGCTTCCAATATTAGAAACGTTTAATTTTCCAAAATTCAGAGACAGAGTAGGAATGTTTTACTTTAGTAGTGATGAGAAACAAGAGGACCGGGGTTTTGAAATCAGAGTCAATCAATTGCCAAACTCGTGTTTCAATAATCATAATTACGGTTTTGAGATAAAGCCTCCTTTCGTGACCTCAACACCGACTCCATATTTAACAACCGATTATAACATTTTACCGAATAATACGTTTTATAATTGCGATAAAATAATAAGTGGAGAGATTTCGGTGATAACGAGTCCGAATTACCCCCAAAACTATCCGACTACTATTCGTTGTATCTACACTTTTCTTAAGTCTGTCCCCAATGTCTGTCAAATGCGTTTAAAAATATTGGATATGGATTTAGAGCTGACCAGAGACTGTCATAACGATTATCTTCTCATTGAATCTACGGGTCAACGATTTTGCGGTCAATTCATACAACCGGAGGATAAAAGTAAGAAATAAATAAGTTTTAAAAGTTGAAGCAATTAATTGACAATTATTTTAATAAGAAATGCAAGTTTTTACTCACAATTACACAACAGATCTGATCGATAACTTCGATGCAATTATTATTAATACTGATTATTAATAATAGTGACAATGTTTTGAGTTTCGTATTATTAATAATCAGTTTTAATAATAATTATATCGAAGTTATCGATCAGATCTGTTGTGCAATTGTCAGTAAAACTTGCATTTCTTATTAATATGAATTAACACAACAACCAAAATCTCAACTCAAATGATAATTATTTGTTTCAGTCGTGAATTTTCCCAGTTTTTCACACGAATTGCGGATAATTTTCAATTCTGATCGACAGACAACTCGTCCCGGTTTTCGCATCAGAGCTGAACAACTGCCAAATTCCTGCACTCACCCCATAATTGATGTGAAACCAGTGGTCGAAGAGATACCTATACCCGACCGAGTAGTTATTAATCAACAGGTGACCAGAGCCCCGATTAATACAATTAAACCGTTGCCACAAATCTGTTCGTCGTCTTCAGCGATAGTGTCGACATTCCAGAGCGATAACTATCCTCTTGCATACAATGCATATACAAACTGCGTGTACAGAATATTCCGGGCCAGTCCTCAGGTCTGTCGCCTGGAAATCGAATTCCAAGATTTTGATGTAGGAATGGAGGACTTGACGCACAAGTATTGCACTAACGGTTACTTTGAAATCAATTCAATCAAATATTGCGGTCGACGTAAAGGAGAGAAAATTGTGGTCGACTTCGGATCAGAGAAACAAGAAATGACTTTCAGATTCCACACCGAATCCGTTGTCCGTTACGGAGGGTTCAGAATACAAGTCAGACAAGTGGATGATAATTGTCAGCACAATCACATTCCTCATGAGTTCATTCCAGCGACAACTGAAACGTGTAATAAATTTCAGTTCAGCGAAAAGATGTTACAAATTCTAAGCCCACATTACGAAAGCGGGAGTTACCGGCCATTCCTCGACTGTGAATACCTGATCCGAAAGACCACTTTTGATGTGTGCGCACTCGAAGTCAGGTTCGATGCATTTGCTTTGGAGGAATCAAAGTCCTGTTATAAGGATTACCTACAAATCGGAACAATGAAGTTGTGCGGCAAATTGCCCTATGCAGCCACCAGTCAGTCCCTTCATTACCCCAATAAAACTGAATTCTAATTTCGTCTCATTTCTAGGGACCTATGAGTTTACATCAGATGAGATGCCAATCAAATTCCATACCGACGGCAATGGAAGTGATGCCGGTTTTGTCGTTTTGGTTAAACAAATTCAGTGTTGATATCAATTCCATTCAATTGTATTATAATATTTACGATTATTATTATTATTATTTATAATAATTTTTTGGTCTTTAATCTATAAAATATTTCTTCGAGTAGAAGAAAACCCTTCAGAAATGGTCCTTGAAATTCAGCCACTGTTCTTGCTACTATTAATTACTTAATGATACGACTAATATTCAATTAAAGTTTAATAATTCACATTTCGTCAACTACTACATAATTCTCTAAACTTTTATAATGAATTTTGCTTGATGAATTAAAATTGTTGGTATAATGTAGAACAAAATAGTCTAGCTCATTCTAAACCCTGCGGCAAAAGTTTGGTCAATACACTGGAATGCCAATATAATGAACAATGGTTTGAAGAATTTGTTTATTATAGAGGAATGTTCATTATAAGTGACACTTTTCTTAAAACATTAAGAACTGTAATTAGAAAAAGGATTAAATTTTAAACATTTTTATACAAAATTAAATGAAAGCTTAACATGTAACAGAGACATTAAAACTCTTAGACTCATGTATATGAGTAAGCAAATAAAATAAGTACTTTTTGTTTTATTCAAGCAAATTTATTTCATTTCAATATTTCATTTTTCTTTGTGATTTAATCAAGATACAAAAAGTAGGTTTGTTTAAGCAATTTTCTGTTGTATTTTAATTTCAATTTTCAGGCGTCATTTAAAAACTTGTAAGTTTGTGAGTAAGCAAATAAATTAAGTGTATTTTGTTTTGTTCAAGGAAATTTAAAGCTACATAAGCATAAGTATAATAAATAATTTGACGTAATAATCATTCAACTTTTTAACAATCAGCTAGCAGATAGCTCTAAGGTTTATACAAACTGTAATTACAATTTATTGCTCATTTTGGTTATGCATGAAAAATAAATTGATCTAAAGGTAAGATCTGTCATCTTTTGAGTAAAAAATGAACTAATTTTTCAAAAAATTCAAGAAATTCCTTTAATTTAATGATAAATTGCAAATAATCCGCGAACGGATATCACAGCCGCAATAACCCCCGGCTGGTGGGTAGCAGACACACGCAGCAAGAATAATGCACTGAATATTGTGCGCCGTACATCAGTAGGCCAAGACGTGGTCCCCTTCCAATAATATCCAACACAATTTTCTATAACAATGTTCCAAAAGCTATTATTTTTGTTATTACAGTCTGTCATACATCTGATATATTCAATATTTCAAATATTTTTAAATAATTAATCTCGAATACAATGAGCTTGCTTAAAAGTAACAATGTGAGTAGTTTTGGTTAGGTGATAGGTCAACTAGTCCATTTGGAATAGAATGGGCAATCAGTTATGAAAGCAAATTTATTCTAAATTAATTGAGGTCAATTGAGTTAATAACCGAGGACAATTTTAAACCGAGGATATACAGTATACAGTAACTGTATTTTATTTGTCAGACAAACTGTCTGACAAATATTTAATGTCAAAAAATCATCACCACCTTGGTGGCGATCATAAATTTTAGTTATTGCCACCTTGCTACCACCAGGTATGACCAAGATGGTGGTGGTAGGTGGTTTTCGGCCGTCTGTCCCCATTTGTCAGACACCTTGGCGATGATTGGGAACGCATTGCTTCTATCACTACTTTTATAAATTCAAATACTTTTTAATTAGTATTAAATAAAATAATTAGTTATAATTCAATTGAATGATAAAAATTAAAGAAGTACCAAGAATGCCAAGAATAAATCAACTTTATTACAGACAATATTGATTTCAAACCCCAAGGTTAAAACTCTATTTTAGAAAAATCTTCCAATAGTTTAATATAACTTTAGAAATATTTATCGATGCACTCTATTTTGGGATATCTTGACTAATTATTAATTAAGCTGATCTGGTGAATATTAATTGCATAAGATCCTTCCAAGGCCCTGCTTAATCTAATTGGCTTTTTCCTCTTTCAAATCAATCAGGCTTTTAATAATTTAACCTGTAGCTATTTTGCAAAGAATTAGAAAATAAATAATATTATCAAGAGTGGAAATATTTGTCTGAAACGTCACATCAGATAAGTTTAAACCCCTTATAAAATGCTATTTTTAAAAAAATCCCGTCAAATATACGACAGGTCTGTGTCTGGCATTCAATTCGCAATTAATTATTTTTAATGACTTTAAAAGCTTTATATCATAAACCGATTAAATATTTTTAATAACATGTTTACCACATTTATTCATTGAAAACATGATTAGTAGTGATTAGCACATCACATATCCCGTATTCCCATCACATGTACTGGATAGTTTCCATTCTTGAAAATTCCACAATCATTAAAAAAAATTGTTGATCTGAAAAACTAATAAAAAAGACCAAAATGTTTGTGAGTTTTATGAATAAGTATTTATTTGGTTTATAAAAATCAAATCAATAGAAAAAGTCTACTGAATATAAAAAGCGAGTAAAAAAATAGTAAAAATATTTTAACAAAAGTATAAAATCGATAACAAAATGAGAATAAGGGCTAAAAAGACATTATTATTGTGCAAGATATTTGTTCATCATAACAGATATGGCGTTAAAAATGGCGGTCTGATCGGTTTCCATAGCCGAAGAGTCCAAAGTCTCGAAGTTCAGCTTTCCTTCCATTCCCTGAATTAGGAAAAAGGCAAACAATAGGTTAGAATCAGAAGTCAGATCAAAATCGAGAGAATGTCATACCTGTTCCGGAAGGAAATATGCATTTTTGATCTTGTCAGTCACGTCCTCGACCTCCTGGGCTGCGCCCGCGTCGAACGGCTTAATGATAAGCAATTTACCGCTCATTTCCATGTATCTCTTGGCAAGGTTGTAGCGGACATTCTTCAGCTTCTTCTTCATATTCAAGCGATAGGTTGTAAATAGTTTGGCCCTTTTGAACGAATGTACCAGAATCTCCTCCAAGTCTCTGCTGACCAACTGTTTGCCAACAAACTCCTTCAGTTCGTCAGCGATTTTGGACAGTTTTGATGGCACGTCCGGCTTGACCTGTACGTCACGGGCTATCTTTGCCCTGATCACAGATGGCAAGTCTTTTGTGATGAAACCGATGATCAAATCGATAAGATATTCGTCTGTTATGGTGTCCTCGTCTATCTTGACTTCGGACAACATGTCGATGACCACCGCCTTATTGATGGGCGCCTTCTTAACCATTTTCAAAGCAATGAGAGCGCCGTAGAAGTGGCCCACAATATCATAATTGCCCTGGGGCTCCAAAGTCTTCATCAGTTTGGTGTAGTACCGACTGACCTCTTTCAGTGAACCCATGTTCTCCATTTCGCGGATCCAATTCAGGCCAATGACCGGTCGGTTGATCTTCTCAGCCAAGCCTTCCAGAGAAGCAAAAATACCCTCCAATGGGGGTAAGAAATAGACAGGTTTTCCAGTCGTAACACTATTCAGTCTGCAGTAAGTTTCAGCAGGGATGATGAACTTGACCTTGCTCAGTTTGGTTCTGCAAAACTTGATCTCGTCGGCGAATTTCTTCATTTCGTCGACTTTTCCGGACTCGAAGTCTTTCATCATTCCTATTGTGATGTTCTTTATGTCATTCAGAGTGACTTTAATGTCATATTCTCTCTCCAATCCCTGTTGCAGTTCCACAGCAAACATTGACTCCATTCCGATCTCTCCCAGAGTCAAGTGGTTCGGAGTAGTCTTGGGATCGATACCCAAAGCCTGCCATAATTGGTTGACAATTCGAGACTCTTTGGTACCGGACGTCTGGGAACGCTTTGCTCTGATCTGAAGACAAATGACAAACAAATCAATTGATTGAACACAAAATTAGGTTTAAATGTAAAGCACTCACAACACAGGAAACAATGGGTTTTTTCGTTTGAAGCAATTTATCCATTATTTCCAAACAGGAATTTATTCTCTGTTTTACGATCGCAGCCAAAGATGTATTAATCTCAGAGTCGGCTAACACACCGACATCACCGATAGGTCCCCATTGAATAGCCATCCCTTTAAGACCATCTTTGAATCGGTCCTCACAAATGCGTTCGCAAATAGAGTTGGCGTAACCATAGTTTGATTGTCCGGCGTTTCCTTTACCACAAGCAACAGATGAGAAGACAACAAAATAATCCAAATCGAGGTTCAGTTGTCGCGAAAGTTTATCCAAGTTTTCAAAAGTTTTTGTTTTTGAATCAATGGTTTCACAAAACTTATCAACCGTTTGATTCTCAAGAAGACAGTCATTGAGAACGAGAGCCAAATGAAAGATACCACCGATTGGTCCCAACTCTTGTGCATCACTGATCAGCTTTTGTGCGCCTTCTATAGTATTTGTGTCATGAGTTGAGACAATTATTTTCGGTTCAAAGAACTTGAATTTATTTCCCATTGACTCCAATCGGTCCAAAACAAACTTCTGGTAATCACTTCTTACACCATATCTTGAAGTCAGGACAAAGTTCTTGGCGCCTAAGAATAGCATCCAATGAAGGAATTCCATTCCAAAGCCACCCAATCCTCCGGTAATTATATAGACTTTGTTTGGATTGAAATAAGTTTTTGTCGTTACAATCAATTTGTTGGGAGAACTGAAATTGCTTTTCAAGTTCTTCTGGTTTTCTTCGTCTCTAATTTTGAGCAGAATTTTTCCGATGTGTTTACCGGTTGTCATATATCTGAAGGCTTTCTCTGCGTCTTCGGCTTTGAACAGATTCTTTGTAATCGGTCTAATCATTCCGTTGTTCTCATTTGCGTGCATCCAATCGAAGAACTTCTTAGCGAAGCCTTCCTTCATATACAACTGCTGGTCAACAGATACGCCGATGAAAGAGATGTCTCTCAGGAATGAAAACATTCCCAACTGTTTGTTCATTTGGAGGTCATATTTGCCGATCTCTACAAACCGACCGCAATCTGCGAGACATTCATAGCTGGCGTCCAGTTTATCGCCAGTAAGAGAGTTAAGGACCAAATCAACGCCCTTTCCTTTAGTCAGTTCTTTGATCTTATATTTGAATTGAATACTTCTTGAGCTAAATATTCTATTCTCAGGAATATTGAACTTTTCCATCAAAAACTTCTTCTTGTCTTCAGTTCCAACCGTCACAAAGATATCACATTCATAGAATTGACAGACACTTATAGCCGACTGACCCACACCTCCAGCCCCCGAATGGATTAGTATTTTCTCCTCTGAAATATAAAGGCATTTATTGTCGAAAAAAATTCAAATATTAATAGTATCGTTACTTTTCCTGAGCTGTGCCCTCTCTAACAATCCATACCAAACGGTACTGTAAGTACAGACGACAGTCACGGCTTCATCCATTGACCAGTGGTCAGGTATATGACTTATCAGATGTGATCTGGCATTGATATGAGTGGCAAAACAACGGCTCATATCGAAGCCCATCACTCGCTCTCCGGTATCACATCGACGGCCCGCAAACTCAAAGCCAATCAAACAGTCGGTGAACAAAGACTGGGGACCCGACACAATACGGCCTGAAATTGATTTAGAATTGAAACCAAGCTGAATAAAATATAAACTGTAAGCAGACCTGTGGCCAGCATAACATCTCTAAAGTTGAGTCCAGCCGTATATGCGTTGCATTTGATGGTCGTGGCCACTATATTATTAATACTGTAGACAACCTTCGGTGGAACCAGATTTCTCATATCAAACCACTGCAGACCAGACAGATCTCTGGTTCCCCCCATGGATAGGAAGTATTCGCCTGATTCTGTTTTGTCATAATTCTTGGGAAGACTCAGATGTCTATAAGAGCCTAACTTTCCGTTTTTCAGCACATTTATCGGTAAATCATTTTCGAGGACATCAGAGAAAGGCTTTACATCGAAATTAATCGGCATTTTTGTAATTTGGTCGCAATCGAAGAGACATCTAATGGCTTCTCCTCCCGGTTCTAAACGAAGGCAATTGATAAGACCAATGATACCATTCCTAGCAGAGTCATTAGCGATGAGCCAAATGTTATCCTCTCGCTCTTCGCTCTCTTTAATCTGATTCATTTTATCCTTGAGTGATTCAAACCATTTCGCAGAATTCGATTTAATTTCAATTATGTTATCTTTTTTGGGATTATTAGGTTTAACCATAACTTTTCTGAAGAGTAAAGCCATGGATCCGATTGTGTCAGATTTGCGGGCAATGAGACTGAAGCCGACACTATTGGCGGCCGCCATATAATCAGCAATTCTTTTCTCCAAATCGCTGTTTTTAAGATTTCGTTTGCCATTCATCTGATGCAAAGCCATCTCTGGTTCAGTCAATTGATATCTGAAGGTAGACAACAGAAATCCTTTGCTCACTAAAAGGTCATAGGCTTCCTGAAGATGTCTCTCAACATTGAATTGCCATAAATCATAGGAATCTTTGTATACAATCAGATCAGCTGTGGTTACGTCCGTTGGAAATACTGACGATTCACTTGCTTTCCATTCAAACAATTTGAAGCCCTTATCCTTAAAATCTTCCGGAATGGTATCAATTGCTTTGACAGCAACGGAATAATTGACATCAATTGGATAGATAGCGGCGGAGGCCAAGTGATTGTCCACTTCATTAGCCATTAAACCAGTGCTCAGATTTACCTCAAGAACTTTGAGTTCTTTCTTTGGGACATAGCTTTCACTGAATATATCCAGAAGTGAACGAATCAAATGCTCATTCTTTGAGACCTGATTAATGACATCACGAGACAAATCATTTTCAGGTTTACTTAAAAGCTGAGTCAAAATTTCATTTGTGTCCACATTTTGGTTATCATCGACACATCCCTTCGACAATTCATTGAGTACTTTGAGTAAAATGTGTTCATCTTTGATGTCAATCATATATTTGTTCATTAATTCTTCGCTGACATTAATATCAGACTTATTATCTTTGAGTCCCATTTTGTCTTTGATTTTACTGATAAGAACTGAACAGACCTTTAAATAAATAAATGAAAATAAGTAATGAATTTGAATATAATTGAAGTGATATTGAAATCATTGAAACCTTAATGTATTCCAAAACAG
>JAQIWP010000875.1:0-19231 GCA_034695525.1 Euzetes globulus | reverse complement strand
ACCAATAAATTTGTCATTGGTTTCTACATCAATGCTATAATATCCACTGAAATTATAATAGGAATATTTTCTAAGATAGGTCGCATTCATATGTTTGATGATAGTTTCGTTATTTTTGTAGATGTATATTTCAGTGTTATTGTAGGAATAATTTTCATTATAACTTGAAAAGTATTCAGGGGTTGAGACTCTTTTCCATCTTTCAATTTGTCTTAAATCTAGGCACTCGGGTGGTTTGAATTCGTTCAATCGATTTAAATATTTCTCTTCCGGTTCATTAATAAAATAAATAGACTTATTTTGATGATCAAAAATGCAGTCACTTATTGGATAATTAAACTGATGAGTAATGTTATCGCACAGTATTGTCGCAAACACAAATAAAATCAGTTTAACCAAAGTCATATTGTAGACGATAAGTTATAAAGTCAATTATGAATTATCAGCTCAACACTTAAAAAAAAGGAAAGAATTAAAAATATAAATGAACTTAGTTGTTTCTAAAGTAATGATGCTTTATTAGTGTTATATTATTTATTTGCCAGTTATTATATTTAATTATTTAATTGTATATTTGTTAAAACATTAACTGGTTAGTTAAAGTAAAATTTATATTTAATTAGTTGATTTAGATATTAAAAAACTGAATTTTTTGCTTGTGTTACGGTTAGATATATTTATTTTACTTCACTGCTACTTATGTTTGTTTGTTTGTATGTATGCGTGTTAAGTGTCATTTTAACTTTATTATGTTTATTTAAAAAATAAAGTTTGATACTGAAAAATATGTTGAAGGCATTTCAATATATTTCCCTCCTCGTCTTTATTCGTAAAATATTTTTAATTCAGTTAAGCTGAGTTTGGCGGTCATGTGGACGGCAACAAAACTTCCCTGGCAAGAATTAAAGCTGAGAAAATTGAATCAAATATATAAGGGCAAACACAAATAAAAGCTGAGGAAATAATGCAAATATTTAAGGGGAGAGAGAGAGGGGAATATACAAAATGGCGGATAGAAATTGTTAAAATGCTTCAATCATGTCTAGAATAGTCCGGCGGTCACAACGACGGCAACAGGAGCTCTCTAACACAATTAGAAGCTGATTAAATAATGCAAATATTTAAGGGGAGAGAGAGAGGGGGATATACAAAATGGCGGATAGAAATTTTTAAAATGCTTCAATCATGTCTAGAATAGTCCGGCGGTCACAACGACGGCAACAGGACTCCTCTAGCTTGATCAGAAGCTAAGAAAATAGTGCAAACTTGAAAGGAAGGAGAGGGGGGATTTTTCAAAATGGAGGATAAAATTGTTCAAATGCTTCAATCCAGTTCAGATGAGTTTGGCGGTCATGAAGACGGCAACGAACCTTCTCTGGCTTGAATTAAAGCTGAGAAAATAGAGTTCAAACATTTAGGGGGGATGTGAGAGGAGGATTCTCAAAATGGCCGACATAACACTCAAAATGAATCAATTCAGTTCAGATGAGTTCGGCGGTCATGAAGACGGCAACGAACCTTCTCTGGCATGAATTAAAGCTGAGTTAATAGAGTTCAAACATTTAGGGGGGAAGTAAGGGGAGGATTCTCAAAATGGCGGATATAATTTTTAAAATGATTCATTTCAGTTCAGATGAGTTTGGGTGTCATGAGACGGTAACGAACCTTCTCTGGCATGAATTAAAGCTGAGAAAATCGAGTGCAGGATGGGAAGAAAAAATTGGGTGAGGAGAGAGAGGGAGGGAGAGAGTGAGGCGAGAGAGAATGGAAAATTGATTATTCAAAATTTATTCTTTCAATGTAATATCTATATAAGAGAAATATAAGAGAGAGAGAGGGAACAAATTGAAAGAGAGATGAAGGGAGAAAAAGAGAGGGAGAGAGAGACATTAGAAATTATATTTCTTAAATGAGATGTGGAGAGAGAGCGAGAGAGAATTTAATATGAAAAATACAAATAAATTATTGAAAGGGAGAGAAACAGAGAGAGAGAGAGAGAGACAGGCAGAGAGAGATAATGACATTAGAGATAATAATTTGTAAGTGTGATCGAGAGAAGGAGACAGAATTTTCCAACCAATCATGCATACTATCGAAATCAATCCAAACATCAATTAGCTTACATAATTATTTTTCAATAATTTTTAATTATATTTCTTAAGTTTGTCAGTAATTCAAAACTTTGGCTTTGTTTTAATATGTTTAAATATTATTAAAATATGAATAAACGAATACTTGTTTTGTTAACTTTTAGCCTTTGAGTATGTAAACTTCTTGTGATCTCCTGCTGTGCAAAGGTACATATTTCAATTTTAATATGAAATTCAAATTTGGCCTTACACTTTGCTGTTACTTCACTTGCATTAGTGGGTCTCAACCCTTTTCTGAGAGTACAGTCAGAGCACATAATTAACAAATTTCAATAATTAATTTTACAAATTTTAATGATGTCGGTAAATTTACAATTTTATGGTAATATTGAATATTTGATAGGCTGTAAGAATCAATAATAAAATAGTTGTTATTTTTGCTTAATCTAGCAAATTTTTGTTATTATGTTCTTTGGTTAATTGAAATGGGATTTGTTGGTTTGTTTTGTCTGATTTTCTAAATAAAATCACTCTATTACCTGTAAGTTTGTCTAAAAGCCAAACATATTTTTGGATTAGATATTATTATAGTTAGTTTTGTTTGGACTGGTTATCTTCATTTAATATCATATTTCCAATAATTAAATTTCCAAATTAATTTGGAAATTCTGTTTTAAAAGTTTGATTTTGTGTTGTCTATAGATATTTTGAAAATTGATTATTTTGCAAGTTTGGCTGTTTATAAGCAATTGACTACAATTTTTGAACAAATTCACATATTTTCGAAGAACTGATACTGATATTTAACATTTCTAATAAAAGTTCGAGTTACAAATAAAAACATTTTGGAGATATGTCAGCGGATAAATATTATGGATAGACTGTGTGGCCGAACTCTTACAACACTAAAATCAAAAGTAAATTATTCATACTATGAAAATAAAATAATTTAAGTTAATACTGTAAATTGTATATTAAGATATTATTGAAAGATTGTATATTTATTCGATATTTAGATCAAACAGAGCTTTGCCATAGGAATAAGAAGTTTTCATATAATTTTCTGTATTTAAAAGAAGCAAGTTAGTGAATATTAATGTTTGTAACTAAATTTATTAATTGAATTTTTAATTAATAACGATATTGTTCAATTTAGCAAATCTTGATTTCGTATATCACAGAATAACGAAATACAGCTAAAGCTTGTACAAAAAGTGATTTAATTGCACAAATTTAAGATTTCAATTTGCCTTTCCTTAGTTAATAAAATAATTATCAACACTATTTTAATTCAAATTTATCTTTTAATTGATGAAAAGTATAAATTTTTGTTTGAATTAATTAAAATTAAGATATAATTTATGTACAAATATCTATCAAAGTATAACTATTTACCGAACAGTTATTAACGAATTTGTCTGAAAACAGCTAATAAATATTTTAACTGAAAATTAGTTTGGTCCCTTTTTATGTATGTAAGTCTCATAGTTATTTAGTTAAAGATGTAATATCAAAATGGACATAATCTCATAAGTTGATGTTTACTTATATGGAAAGGTAATTTTGAATGAGCGCAAGATTTCATATTTTCAATTACAATTTTCTTAAATATTTAAGCTTTATTGGAATACTACACATTAATTTGATTTTTATTTGATATAATTCATTAAGTTAATTGATTTTAAAACCATTCTTTATTGTTTTATTTAGGTTTCACAATATTTAACAAAATTGATCTTGGCGACTGTTGTGGACTGCTTAATTCCATTTGTCTCAATTTTGAACATTTTATTCTGTAAATTTTTGATAATTCTGCATGTTGTTTACTTGAGCTAATGCTTTTATATGTCTATATTTTTATTCTAGAAAATAAATTTTGAAATGAGTGCACAGGAGAAAAACAATGATCCAATTTGTGAAAGTCTGGGCGATCAAAGAATTTTAACCACAGATATTCAAAAAGTTCCAAACTATCACATAAATGGTATTAACCTTATTCATATAATTTGTTTAAATATCCCTTTTTTATGCAGATGACTCAACCGTTGATCCGAATTTAGAATGTGTTGAGGAAAATTCCCATATAACAAACTTTGATAGTTTCTGTCAAAATATTGAATATTACGATCAGAACCAAACAGAAGGTAAAATGTTATCTAATAATTTTTTTCAAAATTTATTATACACAAACTTTTAAATTTCAGAACAATTCAGTCCAGAACCCAAAAGAACAGACGAATTTCAGACCTCTCAATCAACAAACAATTCGCCCAATTATGGCCTATCATCGGATGTGCTTTCAACCCAATCTATCATCGAAACCCCTAATCAGACATCAGAACATAATGTCTATAATGTGATGACGGAAGACATCACCGATTATTCGAGCAATGACTCTTTTGTCACGATTGAATTGCCGTCAACTTTACCCTCAACATCTGAGCTCATAAACTCAATTCCAGTTCAATCAACCTCGGCTCTCCCTTCACTTTTCTTAGATAACACCCAGACTCAATCTATAAAGGATGCCAGTAAAGTTGTTGATAAAAATAGTCCCCAACTGAATAAATCTAAGAGTAAAACTACTTCTGGACAAAGGTCTTTAGCCAACAGCACGGCCGCAATCAAAAAGAAAAGAACCCGAAGTAAAATGTCACCAAATTCAAATCATATGCAAACCAGATCTCAAAAAGAGAAATATATCAATAGTTTACCTATTGAACACCAAGCTATTTATTCAGATGTTTATGGGCTATGTGAGTTGACAACAGAGCAATTAAACGAAAAGGACTCCATTAAGATAGTACGACCATGTTTCTCTTTAATTATTGACAACTATCTGACAGAAAACGACTGGATCAATTTCGATGAATATTCTGTATTTTATATTCAAAGAGTCAGAGAGGAAAACAGAGCATATGAATGCAGTTTTGATGCAACGATACCATCGCATAGAGCCAATAAATATTTCAGATTTTGTGCAATATTGGGACATAGATTAGATGAAAATGGCCAGATGGATTTTTTACTTGTCCAATTCGAATGCAACCATTCAAACTACGGTCCAGATCAAAAATTCGAATTTCGCAACAGGGGTGAAATCAGTTGGGTTCCCACAAAATTTTTGGGAAGGAATAAGGAATCGTTTGTGAAATACCAAAAGGATGGCTACAAATATTTCACTCAACCACTTGATAAGAAATCATATGATGCGCGCACTACTAAAGGTCGAGTTGATGAAGTTGATCAACTACCTAACATTATTAAGCGGATTCCTAGCTCTTATGGCAATCCTTTCAAAATATTAAATGATTTATTGGAAAATCGAAGCATTGATGGCAATCTGTAAGTATTAATACTTTTAATTTGAAAAATATTTATGAATTTGACTTATATTTAAATTATCCAATTGTATTTTCAGGTTTGTGCCTCAGTTCTGTCTGTTCAACGATTTGGCAGCTAAGCTGAACCAAATGTCGACTGGCATCGATATATATCTTCTGCCAAACTTGATTGGCACTTTTTCAAACCACAAAATTCATAAGAGGCGATTCAACCGTGAGTTGATTGGAACCTCATATAATGCAATCTATACTGAGAGCACAGGGGCACTTGAGATCACAAAATCATTTAAGCACTCAAGTCCAAATCCAAAAGTGCTGGTAATTGCAATGCTTATCTCACTAAACGAGAAAAATACCAATTTGGAGATAAATCACGCGTCAGTTGGCATGTTTCGAATGAATATCGGGGCTGATTTGGAGTGTAAGTAATTTTATGTTTGAAAATTTTTTAGGATATTTTAACATATATCTAATTTATGTTTTTCTTGACAGACTTTCATTTCGATTCAACTAAAGAAGACATGACATTCATGACTGTCTGTGGCACTATGGACTCATTACGCCAATCAATGAAGTCAACTAAAAGACGAAAGACAGACATTCGCCGTAGTTATGGCCAACAAGTTAACAAAGACAAAAATTGTTTTATTCAATGTTTGAGATACATTTGCCTACTGTTTAATGGATTTGATTTCGAACATAAGCAAAATTGGAATTGGATGGCGGAGGAGATAGAAAAAAATATGAAAAGAATTAAAGTTTAATTTTTTTAAAATTTTATTATTTCATTTATACTTTTGTAATGATTTCACAAACAAAATATACAAATTTTGTCATTTGTGTGATTATTGAATTTACAGATTGAATTCATATTTTTCTTAAATAAATGGAGATTAATTTCCTCTTTCTTTACAATTTCATTTTGTTCTTCCAATGATTTCATTACTTTATTCCTACTTTTTGAAAATATTTTAAAGTAATATAATCTTTTCAATAGTTTTTTAAGGTTTATGCTGCTATAAAGTACTTTGTCTGTAAAGTTTGATAATCTTTCGTGATAGAATTTAATGTTTCTGGATTGATCTTTTAGGGATTCCAGTTTTCCCTGAATAATTAATAATTTGTCTATTTTTGCTTCTAATACAAGATTTTCGGAATTGATGTTTTTCCTGGCTATTCGAATAAGTTTTCCCGAATTTTGGGTTGTTTCCATTTCTCGCTTATCAACAGAAATTTGAATGAGCTTTTGTTAATTGCTTTCTTCAAGCGTCAGCTGAATGCTGAGAATCGAATGAATTTCGAGAGTTTCAAGCTCACTAAAATTTCAAGAATTGTTCAATTAATTAATAATGAATGATTGAATAATAAGTTAATTATTATTTTAGTTATAAAATACTTATAAATTGAATAAATATTAAGGCGCGCCGAAATTTTACTACATATGTACAAGTGGTAGCTTAAATAAAGGGCTCGTAATGAAATTATTTCATCCCATTTTTGCTGTTCACCATGTAATGTCACGTCAAAGGGGGTTAAGACCCCTCTTTGCAACTGACACTTGTGCCCAAAATTGACTCCACATCGCCAATTCTTAGGCCTTTCTGATCTGATCTCATATTCTGTCTTTCCTTTTATATTTGAGTTATAATTCTCACTCAGGCACTTCTTAATGACAGAACATCTAATCCTATTATTTTAAATTAATTAGTTTATAATTTCTAATATATAATTGACTAAAGACTAAATTCAGGTTAGGAGCGGCACTAACCCATAAATAGCTTTTGATAGAAATATGCTAGCCTTATCTCAAAGAATTCGAATCTAAATCGATTTATTCTAATCTAGCATTCATTCAAAACATAATCTGATCAGTAGCAGAATCGCCCTCAGGCCAGGATTGACACTGACCTGAGGCAGCGCATATTAAGGAAAATGACTTACAATACGATTCCTTGAACCAAAACCAAACGTTTATTTGAATATAATATTAAAAGTAGAGTACAATTGATTAAAATAAGATGAAGAGATGAACAGTTCTTTTGAAGTCAGCTCAAGACAACCTCTCAACTTGGAGTCCAAACTAAGAGTGTCCATCAATTTTTAACTCTGTTTCTTATATCTAAAACTGATTTTCTAAAACTTATTCTTGAAATTCTTGTTTTAAAAGGGTTCAATGCACAGAAATGAGTCTGAACTTTTAAGAATTTGTAAAACAGGATTCTGTGAACTCTCGCCACAGACTTAACATAAATGGGTTCACTACGCTTTGATGGCAAATAAAAACTGATGGTGTGAACTCACGCCACACAGTCACATAATTGGGGTTAAGAGCCTTTGATTCTACATTTATTCCCCCACCAATTTAGGCAAGAGTCCCTTCTTGCAAGAACTGTTTTTCTCTTGAAAACAGAAAAACCAAATTAATTGTAATTAAATTAATTATTTAAAATAAAGTATATAATCTTATCTTCTATTTGGAAATTATTCTTTGTTTTTACATTACTTTTACATTTCAAGATGGTGTACTTTTCTTTAATCTTCTATTTCTTGTCTTTTTTGATTTGATTGCATCGAATGATTTTTTAGTGTTTACTCTCTCTGTTTCCACAGATGTTTGTTGGATCTTTTCCATGCTATCCAGATTAGGTGGATCATTGAATTCTTGGTCATCGATCGACATCGATTCATAATCATTCTTATTTTCTTCAATTTTTTTATCTGAAAGTAGAATAGGTTTTTTAATCTTTTCAAATTTTACCGGGAATTCATGTGGATATCCCAGTTCTCTCGATTCTTTTTCTGAAATCCAGATGTCATTGTCATCAATTCCAATATCTTCATTGTGGAATCTCTTGATTCTTTGAACGTGCACTTTCTCCCGTTTTGCTGTTCTTTCATCTTCAACTAGATAAGTTATTGAACTGAGTTTTCGAATAATGATTTTGGGCCCAAACCAATTCGATTTCAGTTTAAAACTTTTACCAATTTCTCTGATAGGAGTAAAAACTAATACTTTATCTCCTGGAAAATATTTTATTTCCCTATGCTTTGAGTCATAATCGACTTTATTTTTGTATTTTGCGTCCAAAATACTTAATCGGATTAATTGTTTTGCGTCATCTATGCGCTGTAAATCCCGTTTATTCTCAATAAATTGAACATCTAATTCCAAGATAGTATCAATTGGGAGTCTTGGATTCCTGTTATATAGCATAAAATATGGACTTTCTCCAGTGCTTTCATTTCTTGCGGTATTGTATGCAAAGGCTATGAATTTTAAGAAATAACTCCAATCTTTTTGATCAGTTGAAACATAACAAGCGATCATGTCGGTTACTGTTTTTATTACTCTTTCTGCGGAACCATTGCATTGTGGCATATAGTTTGAAGATCTGATGTGTTCTGACGAAAGTATTTTAAAAATTTCGACAAGAAAGTCGGCATTAAAGTTTTGTGCATTATCTGTAAGTATTTTTCGTGGACTTCCATGCCTTAATACTGATCTTTCAACAAAGAATTTGGCGATTGTTTCAGCACGCATATCAGATAAGGCCATTAATTCTAAATATCTTGTATATAGATCAATCATTACTATAACATATTTCTTTTTATCTGATGATTGATTTAGCGGTCCTAAAATATCCATGGCAACAATTTCAAATGGTTGCAAAGTTATTATCGGTTTAAGTAATCCGTCCGGAAATCCAATTTTTGCTTTGCGGTGCTGGCATGTTTCACAGGACATTACGTATTTCCGAACCGTTTTGTCTAGTCTTGGCCAGTAAAATCTTGTCTTGACCCTATATATGGTCCTGGTTATTCCTTGATGGCCAGAGATTGGGTCGTCATGTAATGTGAATAGGACTTCCTTCCTTAAATTTTTGGGTAAAACAACCAAAAATATTTCCTGGCCTAAACTATTGAAAGTCTTTCGGTAAATAATTTTATCTCTTTTAACAAACTTTTTAGTAAATCTTTTCATATTTTTGTCAAGAACTTTGTTAATAAATTGGCAATATTTGTCGCTTTCTTGTTCTTTGGCTATATCAATAGATTCTATTTGGCAAAACGGAATTTCATCAACATTTTCAGATATAGAACCGTCAACTGGAGCCCTTGAAAGTGTATCGACATTGTTGTGAGTTTTGCCTGATTTATATACAATTGTGTAGTCGTATTCTTGAAGCTTAAGGCTCCATCTGCATAAGCGTCCATTTGGTGATTTAATTTTCATTAAATAACATAAAGCACAATGGTCAGTTACAATTTTGAATTTCTCGCCAAGCAAATAATGTCTGAATTTTGTTACTGCCCAAATAATAGCTAAACATTCTTTTTCGGAAATCGAATAGTTTAGTTGGTGTTTGTCCATAGTCGCTGACGCATATTGTAACACAATTTCTCTATCATCGATTTCTTGTGAAAGAATCGCAGCTATTGCAAAATTTGAGGCATCAGTATAAAGAAGAAGTGGTTTTCCTCTGCTGTAGTGACCTAATATTGGGGCTTCTGTCAATTTTGTCTTTAGATGATTAAATGCTACTTGGCAATCTTGGGACCAAAACATTTTACTCTCCTTTTTCAATAGTTCAGTAATTGGTTTGGCAATACTTGAATAGTTGTATATAAATTTTCTATAAAAATTACACATCCCCAAAAAACGTCTAATTTCTTTAATTGTTTTCGGTGCTTTCATTTCAGCGATTGCTTTCACTTTCCCAGGGTCTGGTCTTAATCCATCTCGATTTATTATGAACCCAAGAAATTTGAATTCTTTGCATAAAAACTGGCACTTTTCGGGGTTTAATTTCATATTATGTTTTCTTATTCTCTCCATAATTTCTTCTAGATCTTTCATATGCTGTTCAAAGTTATCACTCATGCAAATTAAGTCGTCGATATATATGCAGCAAGTTTTGAAAATCAATCCTTCTAACATTTGATTTACATAGGATTGAAAAGCTGCGGGCGCGCATTTAAGTCCAAACGGTAATCGATTCCATTCATATGACTCACCGCCTGCAACGAATGCTGTTTTCTGTTTAGATTCTTCAGTTAGTTCGATTTGATGGTAACCACTTTTGAAATCCAGTGAACTTCTTATTGGTTTTGATTCCAAGGCGTCCAATATGTCTTCGATTCTGGGTATTGGGTAAACTTGTTCTCGAGTGATACGATTTAATTCCCTGTAGTCGAAAACCATACGTTGTTTTGTACCTTGATTAACCATTACAATTGGACTTGACCATGAGCTAACACTTTTCCGGATAACTTTATTTTTCAGAAGTTCTTTCACTTGTTTTTCGGCTTCTTCTCTTTCTTTATAGCCAAGTCGATAACTTTTCAGTTTGATTGGTCCACCATCTGTTTCTATGTGATGTTTATAACCTCGGGCACATCCCAATTGTTCGGGTATAAAAGCAAAATTGTCCGAATAACTGTTTAATAAACCTTTCATTTTATCCAATTCAATTTTATCTTCCGTCTCAATTTTAAAGTTGCTTGTTTCTTTATCTTCAGTTGAAACTAAACACTGAATATGGCTTTCAATTGGTTGTTTGTCACAACTTTTAACAAATCCGATACACATTTCAATCGGTAAATTCACTTCAAAATCATTCAGATTCACAATTTTAACAAACATATTCTCATTTATAAATTGTGGTTCAATCATTAAATGATATTCAGCAAATAGTCTTTCAGTTGGCATAAATTCCTTCTCGACATTTTGTTTAATAGTTTGCACTTGACAAATTTTTGATGTGTTAGCACAGATTTTATTATTGTCATTTAGTTTAATTTTCACATTATTGTCATTTTCATTAATTAACTCAATTAACGATAAGTCATTTAATTCATTTGAAATATGTTTTTTTATGCAGTAGAAGAAATCAAGACCTAATATTCCTTCATAACAAAGGGTTTCAATGACATATATGTCTTGGTCAAATATTAAGTCTAGATATTGTAATGAGATTTTACACATTTTCTTCAATTGTTTTGTTCGACCGTCTATCATTCTAATGAATGGCCCATTGATATTTATTATTTTAATCCCAAGTTTGTTAACTAATGTTGTATTCATAAAAGATAAACCGGAACCAGAATCAAAAAGAAATTTAATTTGTTGATTATTTATCTGTAGATTTATAAAGATTGGTTGATTAGATGGCTGTGAAAATAGAACGTCGACAAGATTCTCAGTGCCATCAATTACTGCACTTGTCTTAATTAGTTTTTTGTGTTCTTGTAAGCTTCGTCATTTTTCTTTTTGTAGCAGTTGTGCTGAGTGTGTCCAATCTTTGAACAATAATTACAAATTGGCTTTCCATCCTCAGATCTCTCAAATCTGACTCTTGGTTTATCGGTTAATTCAGATTTGTCATTTGAGTGGCTTTCGTATTTGGTTTTGGCTTGGTTGTAGTCTCTGTTGTAATTATTAGGTTCTCGGCGTCGACTATCATAGATTTGGTCACTTAGTCTTTTGACCATTCGCTCTACTTTTTCGAGTCTCATATCACTTTTCTTATCTTTGTTTAAGTCTGCGTCTCCTCTCTTGAACTTTCGACTATCGCTAATATCCAAAGCATCGATCTCAAATACAATTGAGTATAGTTCGTCGTCGTTTTGGATTTTCTTATCATATAGATATCTTCTAATCTCTCTCTTGTTCTCGTCTTTAGTGCCTTGGGTTAGGTACATTATTTTGTCTTCGATTTTCATGTCTTTGTCGACCTCTCTCATTAAAGCCAGTTTATCGTAGAAATAATTCCTAAACGATTCCTGATAGCCTTGCTCCCTTTGGAGCATTCTCTCCAAAGCCATAACTCTACCATATCTTTTGGTGAATCTTTCTTCGAGTAATTTCTTCAACTCGAACCACTGGATATTTGGGTTTGCCCTGAGTACGTCTTCGTAGCATTTTTCGGCATTGCCTCTCAAATAATGATAAAGTTGGTCGACTTTATCGCTGTCTCGCCAGAGATTTGCCTTAGCACACCTTTCAAACCGAAATAAGTATTCTTCAATACTTGGAGAATCACTTCTGTCATCGAATATTGGTGGAGTTATCGCTGGTCGGACAGGTCTTCCCATCTTGTCTGTTACGATTTCATTAGAGATTTTATCGTTATCATTGTCTTTTTCTTCATATTGTCTCTGTCTTGGAAAAGAATTAATCGAAAATCTGTCGTGTCTGTCCGGTTCGCTTTGAGTTTCTTCTTTGAACTGTGGAGCTGATGGTTTGTTGACAATTAAAGAATTGCTCAATGGCTTGATATCCGGAAAGATAGTAAGATTTTCGGTGCTGACAGCGTTTCGTGTATTCATATTTTTAGAATTAGTACAATGATCAATTATTATCATATCTTCAGAAAAGAAGATTTTCTTTGCAGTGGTTCTGTGATCGCCAATCAATGGGTGCTCACTGCTGCTCATTGTATGGACGGGTAATTTGTACATGATACAAATTGATTTTTGAGAGATTTTCTGCTCAGTGCCTTTAATATCAAGATATATATGGGATATAACTTCACAACAAATAATCCGAGTAAAGACCATTATTACGAGTCCAATGAGACTCACATTCATCACAATTGGCAAAAAGGATTTGATGAGTTACAAGATTTGGCCCTGGTCAGACTAAATAAACACATTAATACCAGCGCTGATGGAATAATTGCTTCGGAGAATAGCATTTGTTTGCCAGAGAAGTGGTCGGGCGTTAAATCATTGACAGCCGAGTACGCAATGACTGCTGGTTGGGGTGGACCCGAAGGCTCTAGGGATTATCATAAATTAAAAATGGGTGCCAGGCTTTTGGTTCACGTAAGGGAACCGGATATATATAGGATATTTATGTTTACTTTGGACAACACTAGCACTTGCTTGGTAAGCACAAATATAAAATAAAAACAGTGGTGGCCAATTTGAGATTTTATTTTGTTTCCCTCGTAACTATAAATTTCCTGTTATCGCCTCTCCCCGCGGACCTGCGGGCTACACCAGTTGGCCAATAATTTTACAAATGGCTGCAAAAAATCCGTAATTTTGTTCTTAATTTCAAGGAATTTAGTCTTTAAACTTGCAGAATATCACAAATAAATCTTAGTTACTATTTAAATCAATTTATGCTTAAGACAAAGGAAAATAAGCTAATTCTAGAAGAAGATAACCTTTTTAGGCGCTATTTACATCTGATATTTTTACCTTACAAGGGGTAGCCAAGGTCCGAGAACACAGGTTAGGGAATATAGGAGAGTATTTTTCCAAGATGACGGCCGGGAGTACCGCCTGAAGCGGCTAATTGCTCCTTATTCTGCCTAAATTTAGTTGAGCTTAATGTTGTTTGAATGGACTTAATTCAGTTTAAATCCAGATTAATCGGTATAATTACCGAAAATGGCCGCTTTGCGTGGCGGCAATTTTTGAAAATGATCCGTTTCTTTGCTTTTTCCTTTACAGTTTTCCTCCTCATTTCAAACCTAAGAGGAGGGGATGTTTTGGAACATTTTTGAATCCAGGGGGTATACATACTATACCCCTTATGGCTATCCCTTCACACATACAACCCTGAAAAAATTTTGATTGGCCATCTCTGAATAAAATTCTATTCTGTTTATTTGAATTGCAGGGTGATTCTGGTAGTCCAGTTTGGGAATATGTTTTGGGTCGAGCTGTTATTGTTGGTGTTACTGTTGGCAGTAACTTGGATAAAACCAGAAGGGATGGATGTGAACCTGATAACATAATTTTGGGATCGAAAAATCGTTCTTCTTTAGATTATGTCGACATTGAAATTGACTGGATTAAAAATGTTACCCGTCTCAATTAAAGCTTTACTGACTTAATGAATGTAAAACTGAAAGTTATTATAATTGCATTAAAACATATATTTAATCAAATTAAAAGTATACAAGTTTAAAAATAGATAGAACTTGTTCACACTTCTATAAACATATTTATTTAGTAATTAAATCTTCTGGCTTATATTCTGTAATACGTCTGATATTAAGAATGTCAATGAAAAATAAAATGATTATTAAATGATCCGAATAGTTTTGATCAATAATCGGTAAGGTATTTTACAATGTGTATGCAAATAAGTATTTTAATAATTTAATGAATAATAAAATGAAGCATAAATGCTCCGAATAATTTTCTCGGGTTTCAAATTAATTATTATCTAATGATTTCAATTCACATCATTTAAGTATTTGTTAAATAATTTTGATTTACATATTGTTTCGAATAATTTGTATTAAAATGAGTTCCAAGTATTTCATAATTTTATTTAGTTTTTCAGTAATAGATTTTATCAGGACCAACTCTTTAGATGCTTTTTTAAACAATACAGCCAAGGACACAAATAATAGCAAGAATAACTCACTTGATGTAAGTTTTTAAAAATTGTTTAATTTCACAATTTATTCTATTTTATTTTAAGGAAGTCAAAAAGAATAACAAAGATATTAAGGGTCAGATTGGCAGCAATTCTGGGTCTTTCCTCACATATTTGATGTCAACAATCGCTATAATATTTATTTTGTTGGCGATTATTGTTGGCGTGAAAAGAGGTGTTCAATATTTCCGGAAAGCCAATCAAGAAGAGGTATATTGTGTAAGACATGATATGGATGAATGTGATGTGGGCACTTTTGCTATGGAAGAAACACTACCGAAACTGGACAGACGAAAATCAATCAGATGTAAAAACCTGTCTGTTCTGAGTGCAGAGGAGAAGCTCTTTGAATGCTTAAATGAATTTGACTCAACTCTCCCCGATTAATTTTATGAAATTCTAAAAAGAGAGTAGAAAGAAGATAATTTTCGAAAATAAAGTAATTTAGATAATAAAAAATATTATATTATTATAATAGATAGTATAGATATAAATTAGAAAAATTATTCACGACTTCAATGAAATGGATTTATTAAATAAGTTTTTGTTTAATTTTATAGTTTATAATAAATTATTAATTTTATCAAAACATAAAATGAATAGAATTCGTAATATTATATTATATTTATTAAATTAAATAGTAGTCTTTCAAGGGCATATAAAATCTAATGTGCTTAATATTATTTTATAGATCAAATTAGTTGCTAGTATTTAGTTGGTCCGTCTCCAATTCATGACATTATATTCATTTTTTAGTTTGTTTTAATTATTTGTATTTTGAATGTTGCTTACTTAATATTAATTTTAAATGTAATAATAAATCGGCTAAGTTTATATCCCGTTATATTAATAAAATGCCTAACTATCTTGATTTGACCTAGACTATTGTTTGAAATTCTAAAAAGAAGATTGAAAATACCGTGATTTTAAAAGAAGAAAATTATACTTGAATAAAATTCAATAGTTATGTTTAATAGAAATGAAATAGTGATTCATACTTTGTACAATGAATTTCATACAAATAGCAATGAAACAGAGGTCTATTAAGTTAACATGCTCATACTTATTCTGATTATTTTTAATGTTCTCAAACTTCTCAAAATATTAATTCAGGTTTAAATCTTTTCTTTCAAATCACAATATTTTCAATCTTATTTTTAGAATTTCAGATAATAGTCTAGCTATCTTTTTATGCTTATTTGCCGATAAATATTGAGCTATTTTCTTTAAAATTGGATTCTTGACATCTCTGTTGCGGTCAAATCCTTGTGATTTAGTAAATTAAGTCTATATTCCTGTCGAGAGCCGATATGGCGTACGTGGTTTGGCGATCCAATATATGTGCTGGGCTCGTCTCGAAATAAGGTTTTTGCCAGAAGAGAAAACAGCTTGCTTCAATCTGCGGCGGCTAAATCCTCTTAAATCAGTACCCATTAAAATTGTTTCCTATTGAGGGTAATTTGAAGGTTTTTAAAAATACATTTATTGCGCGGTTTTCGTTGCTTTGGATAATTTTGATTTTCCGTTTATTTTTTCAAGTCTAACAACCACATTTTTTAACTAAAAGGAAAATCTATCCCATATAGAAAATAAGCTTCAAAACTCAGCCAAAATTATAATTTTCCTATAGAGGTCAGAAGTGATGCTGAACACTGTTTGCAATTGACGAATACTAAATAGTCGATTTACCCTGTCTCCTATTCATACAATACGATTCATTCAAAATACAAATTAAATAATAAATAGAGTACTGAATATTATTTTTCTTCTATCAAATAACAATTAATACAATAACCGCTACTTTTCCGCTGTACATTACCAAGGATATAGTCTAGGCATACAAACAGAGATACCAGGAATGGTGGGGTAATGTTCGACTCATATCTGAAATTTACATTTCTGAGTGCAGGTGTATATCGATAGGATAAAATACAATTTAGTCTTAAATTGGACTGTCTCCTATTGTTACAATTCTTTTCATTTTTAATGCTATTAAAATAACAAATAGATAATTGAATCTCATTTTAAATGCATTTCGTATGAATAGGAGACGGGCAAAATTAAAGACTACTAATTAAATGTCATCATTCATATAACAAATAGTACAATGGAGTTTAAACGTCATTAAAAATAATAATTAGCAGAAAAGTTATAAAAACAGTTTATTTTAATTATATTTTCAATGATAAGTAGGGCAAAATTGGAAAAAATTGCCAAACGTTTACTGCATATCATTGGCTTAAAAGCTTTTTAAATGCTGGACATTATTCTCAAATGAAATTATTTTTTGAAAATACTTTAAGATATTATTAAAATATAAAGATATTATAAAATTGTAAAAAATGGAAATTAATAATCACTATATTTCAACATTTCTCAGATTTGGATCTCAGATATTCAGTTATATGTTCAAGGTTGTTGTTTACTTAATTTTATCCTTAAAAGTGGCAATAAACCGACTAACTTTATGTCTTATTAAATTGATAAAGTGGCTTAATGTCTTGTTAAAAGTTATAAGATTTGAACATATATTGGTTGCTCTGAAGGCAATTTGTTTTATTTCACTCTTTTATAGCGCAGTTTTGGTTACTTTGGATTATTTGGAGTTTCCGTATATTTTCAAAATTAATGTCATTAATAACATCGATGGCATTGATTTACCGCCAATTAGTTTCTGTACCGAAACTAATACTTTGTTCAATAAGACCAAGATTATTGACTTTTATAATAACAGTCTATTGTTTCATAAATTGAAATCGGGCGCTGAGAAAAGAGCACTAGACACATTTAAAGAGTTTTGTAATTATACAGATTGGAAATTGATAGATCCTTTGAATTGTAACCACAGTATTAATCAAAGGGTTATTCAAATAATATCAGACTTTAATGAAAAGAGGAAACATATTTGGAGTGATTCCAGTTATCAACAATTGAAGTCTCTTATGATTAGAGCCAATCAAGTGATTAATTGTTCAAAGTTTGAATCGATTCAATCAAATGAAGGTCTGATCACAAACTGTTCCGAAAAAGCCGTGGAAAGTATTTATGGGAACAAAGACTTTGGTATTTGTCATACATTTTACGATTCAAATGTAAAAATTACTTTAAATGAGAATAATTATATCGAATTTAAAATCAATTATCAAACATCTCCGGATCTGTTTAGTAATTTATATTTTGCAAATATTATCAAGCAATACACTGGGACAGATGATTTTTTTCATTTTTATGATTTAAATTTCAATCACGAAATATATGAATATTCAGATCTGTATTTGTCTGTTCACCAGAAGAGCAAACATTTCAAACCAAATAAACACAATTCAATCAAAATTAATGGCCACGGATTGGAGGGACGGATCAAATTGATGAAGACTAGCGTTAATCTGCTTTCATCGCCATATATGGATGAATGCAAAACATATGGTCAGTAATACATATAATATTAAGCATTTTTTCCAAAATTTCCACTTTATTAGTATAACTCGGTATCCAAAAAAGAAACAATCTTGATTTAGCAAAAAATAGGTCCACATTAAACTTGAATAAAAGAGTATAATTACGAAATAAAGTCTTTAATTAAATTAGTTAATATGCCTATGCTATTTACAAATAAATTCTGATACTTATAGATAGATCTCATCAAGCTGAACTCAGAAATATTAAAATTATTATCATGACATAACATTGCTTAAAAAATAATAATTTATAATTTAAAAATAAATGTTCAAAAGTTATGAGTTTTCTCAAAAAATCTTATATTTATATTTTTACTCTAGTCAATTAACAGATTAGAATACCCAATAATGTTTTCATTACGAAAAATCACGAAAAATATTTTTCAGGAAGTTTGTTTTTGTCCTACTATGGCACTTAACATGGACAAGCAACCGCACCGATAACCTAAGCCATTTGCCACACGCAGACCATCTAAATAAAAGTACCATTTCATTTATATAAAGGCAAATCAAGTAAATATTTGAAAAATGTTTTGTAATAATGCATAATCGGCAGCCCCTAGATAACCCAAAATTGATGATTCTGTTTAAAATCCACTAAATTTATTAAATACACAAATTAGATAAGTTTCAGGTTATAACTGGAACTTAAAAGGTATTCTGATTTTTGTCGTTTGAAAAATAAAAAGACTTTAAAATTTTTATTGAAACATGGTTTTTTTCGAACAGATAAAGAAAATAGTCAAGGTAAATGCATTCAAAGTTGTATTGAAGAACAATATATGAATCGATTCGGATGTTTACCCAATCCTTTCGTTTGGAAATCATTTGAATTAATAAATTCGAGTCAAACGGAGAAAAGGATTTGCGATAAAAATCAAATGAAAAATATTACTGAAATCGGAGCCAATTATTGCCAAAACATTTGTCCCAAAGATT
>JAQIWP010000874.1:0-19237 GCA_034695525.1 Euzetes globulus | reverse complement strand
TCTCTCCTCTCTCTCTCTCTCCTCTCTCTCTCTCTCTCTCCTCTCTAATAAGAAAATTCTTTTGAATAATTCATTTAAATAATCAGAGAAAAAGAGTATTTACTCAGAAAATAAAATTCGTTTTCTTTATTTATTCCTTTACTTCAGAATTGATTAAAATTCAGATTAATTTTCGTTTGAATTTTATTTTGTGTTTTTCTCAAACTTTGATTCAATTTTCTCTTTGACTAAACTTTTATTGATTTCTAAACATTGAAAAATAGATTTTTGAATAAACTCATCGAAAGTTTTTTTTGAAATCTGATGAAAAAATTAGTTTTTCGGCCCTTGGCTTAACATTTGGTATTCTACCCACGCACAGTTTCTATTAGCTGGCTTAATTACCATCTGAATGTGTAATTTTTTAATTATGATAACCAGCATTTTTCCAAAATTAGCTTGTTATTCGTTCATTTCAGTTTAGAACTAATTTTTTGATAATTTTCCGGAAACTAATTGTTTTTGTCTGATATCGATAATAGTGAACAGAGTCTGTTCTATGAAGTCATTGTTTGAGGTACTTAGTCAATAATTCCGGAAAAGCCTTTACCAGTATTAGGGATACAGTTTTCTACTCCTACTCCTACTCCGGACTCAATACCTAATCTCAGTTTTGAGTAGCAATCAATTAACAAACGACTTAAGCGATTAGTCATCAATAGATCTGAGCGACATTCGTATGCCACTAATAAATGAGCAAACTAATTTATTCTGTTGTTTTTTCTTCCAGAACCTGTACTTTATTGTCAACTTGTGGTCAACACATTCTGATCAATAGAATTGCGTGAATCCGACGAAATGATGAGTCAATAGAATCGATGATTTGATTTGTGAAATGAGCCAAACGGCTAATGAATACCAAAAGAGTTGCGGACAGAATATTAGTGACCATCAGAACGAACAACGATTGTCTCAATCCCTGAGCGCTACTGACTTCAAAGTAAGAACATTTTTCATTTTAATATGATCTTGGAGCTTTAAACTTTCAATTAGTTTCGATGATTGACCTGTTGACAAAAAAAAGCTTAAATTGAATTAGACTTTTCAAGTCTTAAAGAGTACTTCACTGCAAGACATTAAAGCACTGCATAAACTGAAGCCAAGTATTTCCCTTCCAGTCAGACACGTAAATGAATTTGACACTATGTAAGTTGTGCAACGACCAGGCTAACTCAAATCTCTGCCAATCAGCTAAATGATTTAAGGAATTTTCTGCTTTCTTGGTAAAGAACCTGGTCATCCTCTCCTTATGCTATAGCAGATATTTCTGTTTGTGACAGTGACTGCTGTCGAAGATAATATTGGAGAATGTCTTTTACGTCCTAACTTATATTTACTCGGCTCTTTCTCTCTCTGTCTCAAATCTTTGTCAGATGTGTGTCCACTACGCCATTCAATTATTGATGATTTTCTCCTCTCCTCTCATAACTTGTTTTCTGTTTTCATTTTTTTTTCTTTCACTTTATTCTCGAATTTCATTTGCAATCAATTCATTCATTTTATCCGAAAACATGTTTCCGACCATTAAATGGGTTTTCCTCACAAACTACAATTGGGTATAAAAGATAACGGCCAAGCTGCAACACCTTTCTTACAGCTTTTATTTCTTCAGCTTAATTATTATTGTCAATTATACAGACAGACAGTTGTTTTTTTTCTAACATGCATCATTACAAATTGTTAATTCCTAGATTCTCAACGATTTTCTCGTATAGATTCGGCAGAATAATCAAGTTATCGACTATTTTTTTTGATAGTCTTTTATAATCGGTATATTATGTGATTGAAATTTCAATACAAAAACGAAAAATTGCTTGGTCATTTTGTATTTTTAATAAAAACACCTTGTTGAATTTTGGACAAATATAACTTATCTAATTAATGTTCTTTGCAGTAATCTTTGCAAAATGAAGGTTAGATGCTAATTTAATTTGCCATGACTTTTATTTTGTAAAATTTGGCTTAAAATAAAGTATAGTTACTAGATAAATTCAATAGTAATGTTTGAGTTAAGCTATATTCTTCACTTGTTTATGAGATATCTCTTTAAAGACGAGAGGCGTGGCTTAGGTTTTTTGAGGTTATAAACTTTCGAATTTATTCAACCAATCAGCGAATAGAATATTTTTTTAACGAAATTTTTGTGTTGTAAAGTAGAACCTCAATATTGCATCTGGTCAATAGTTCTGATTAATAAAATTATGAGCGTGCTAAAATGAAATATGAAAAATGCCAATGAATTGTAATATCAAGCTCATTGACTAAAGGCATTTGATTTTACACATTATTTATGACATAATAAATGGATTTTATTGTCTTTTACAGAATTTATTTTAATAAGCAACCTGATTGGTTTGTGAACAATTCACAGATTGTTGTGCTTTTGCTCTTAAGGACATATGTAATGCAATTCTGAATGTTTTCTTTAAAAATTGTAACTTAAGTAGATAAAAACTAAAATCTATTTCAATGACTATATAAAGAATTTTAGAATTTAGTTATTCTCAAATTCCCGTCAATAAGCTATCAGGTTTTACATTAAAATTGATCAATATATTGCAATAGGTGATATTCTAATGGCATTTATCCAAAATAAGGGGAATATTTGTAGTGGAAATCAGATTGACTTAACCCCCGGCCTTTTACAGGTTCGAGGGTTAGCTTTGAACAAAAAGGGAAATGTTTGCGATATTGGCCCCAAACTTCACTTTTTTGTAATCTTCTCGGAAAATTGCTGTTTCATCATCAATACCATATACATGTCTTTTATGAACAATATCCAGTTGATAGAGTAGTAAAAGATTTATTTTATCCGTTTCAGAGATAAAGATACAAATCTTGCTTTTAAATATTCAGCAATAATCCGCAGAATCCGCAAAATTTCTTCTTGATATTTCAAGCGAATAATAAACGATTTTGTAAAAAACACTATTTACTAACATATTACAAAAGTACGGGAGCTTGGGCAATTATTAATGTAGAATAGTTATGGGCGGTTAAGTCAATAAATTCCTTATTACTTAATATGTTACAACTTCCTCATATTTGATCGTTCAGATCATATGATCAAATAGATAAATACGGCTGACAAGTTAACCAGGTTCATACTAGACCTCACAAAATGTTCATGAGCAGATTTTGGCAGAATTTGTGCGCGAACCAGCTTGCGCATACCAATCGAAATATAGTTGTTTGGAGAGCAAAGAGAGAAAATTCATTTTTATGTCACATTTATTTAGATGACAGTCACTAAACAGAAGTCGAGCACAGAATTCACGCGAGTATTGGAGACGACAACCACTAAAACAACAGTCGCTGAAGAAATGAAAGTTATTAGCGATGATCACAACAGAGACAGACAAATGGATAATGAAGTGAATAAATCGCAAAACAAGTTTAATTTCAGCGAAAAGTCAGTCACAGTCTATTGCAGTGAACCGTCAGGACCTGATGGGCAACGCCTAACTAGCAACAATGTTAAAAACAATAGGAATTCACTGACTTTTTTACAAATGAATGCCACAATGAATTCAAAAAGTTTTGTGCCTTTTTCTGAACCAACTGTTAAACAAACCAACAAAGAGCTGCCGATCAGTATTCAGATCGAAGGAGAGGCAGTTGAACAGCATATCAAAGCCAGTGCCAGCCGTAGTTTGTCGCCTGAAGACGCAGTGGTCAGTGGTGTACAGACGTCACCCAACAGACCGACAACATTGTGCGTGTGTTCGCCGATTCCGCCCGAGTTTTCCATATCTCCCGCCGACAGCCTATCGAAAGCCTCTTCCAGTGATAATATTCCGGAGTCTTCCACAACGCCAGCAACAGATAAGCCACAGTTTCAACAGTTGTGCGCCAAACAGTCACTGTCCTCTAAGCCGCCCCCATCCCCAACAACACTGTCTGTACACAACTTTAACGGCTCCGGCAACTATTTCGGTTGGGGTGCATCAACACCAATTGCCCTGAGTCCATCGTTCAACTCATTGCACGGAAGTCTGGCCTCATCAATAAATGACCTGACAGTAGAGGCCGAACAACTGGAACGGGCCATCAGACATAATGACACCCGAATCGTGCGCCGTATGCTTGAACTGCACAACAGGACTATTAATTATAGTTATGACAAAAACGATAGTTTTGTCGAAAAAGTCAGCAAAAGTTCACAGAATCTCGAATTAGACGCAAATAATCCAAATAAACAACTGTTAAAAAGCCAGTCCATGATTGAAAAGTGAGTTAAAGTTGCTTACTCGTTTTATTTTGTTACTCTTTGATGAGCATTTATCCTTCAAACTAAATAACTGTTGTAGAACAAATATGAAAATTTTAACCCATATTTTAAAACCCAATTTGTCTTAACGTTGAAACTAATTATACAAATATTTTAAAATTCTTCGGTCAGCGATCAGGGAGGGTCTAGGCTCTAGAGTATAATTCGATTCTAGAACGTTCTAATGTTTCGGAAATCTATGATTTATACTTGAAAAGATCAATCTGCAGTTGAATTAGGGTTTGACTCGTCTGAAACCATTCGTTTTTACCATTCATTTTGATATATTATTTGTAATGATTTGTTTTTAATTACAGTTTTAAAATGACAAAGTTTTTAGGAAAAAAGTTTTAAGTATTGTCTGAAATTTTATCCTGCTATTTAATAAAATTTATATTATTAATAACAAACCCAAATCTAATAGGTTGTATTTAAATATAGCTTGCTCACTTAAATTCAAACAATTTCTAAGTCGTATTTGTTATATTGCATATCCTGATTGAGAAATATCAAGTTAAACAGATATCAAAATTTATTGGTTCGATCAGTTTGAAACTTAGTTTTTCTAAAACGTTAGCATGAATAAACTCGAATAATTTCCAAGAAATTAATGTTTATCAAGAACAAACATAATTCTTCTTGGAATTTGAAACACTCTATTTTAACTAAATATTAAATTATAAAGATAATTTTTTGTCAATGCTTTTTGATTAGTCATATCTAAATTGAGATAGTTTCTGAATTTAGAATGTTACATTATTATCGCTTATTCTTAAAAAGAACTCCGATTTAACAGAATTACGTTGTTACCAAGTAAAAGTAATTTCATGTTCGGTTTTGAAACCGTTTTTGTCATAATTAACCCTTGCAAATAAATTACTTAATTCAGTCAACTAAAAATATACTCCGGAACAGTTAGCATTCTAAAAGGAATGCAAAAATATTCAATGTTCAATCAATAAAATGATTAATTTCAATGAGTATCCTAGGTTTATGACAGTGAACGACACTTCTGGAGAGGATAGACGTGAATCCGGGTCGACTGATGAGCGTGGAGGCGAATCACCTTCTATTTTCACCAATAGTTTGCACCTGGCCATTGAGAACAACTCTTTTGATGTGGCACTTCTGCTACTTAGGAGTGGTATTGATCCAAATGAGGCGGGTGTCCAGCCATATAGTATGGAGACCTGGCGGCGGAGCAGTCATGCCAGCAGCGACGAGAGCTGTGCGCCCATCAACACCGGGCCACACACTGATCGGCTCACCATAAACAATGTCAATTTAATGTACTCGCAATCACGTGAGCCGTTGATTAGAACTCCTTCGGTTCGGTCGGCTAACAGTCCGATGCTGTTAAGTCCTATGGCCGGCCCATCACATATGAGCGGTGCCGGAGTTGGCAGTTCACTGAACATCAATACCGGACATAATTCAATATATTTTGCACTCAACTCGAGTCCCAGTTCTATAAATAGTGAACTTTCAAGTATTGGCCGCTTTTCGACCCCAACCAAAGTGATTAGACTAAGGGCCGACATGTGGCCCAACTTAAAAGTGGTGCACATTGGCTCAGATGGCAATGGTGTCACTTATGACGAGGAGTATACCAGGGAAAACCTTTATAGTCTGCCTCCAATTTTCTTATGTGTGGCCCTAAACAATAGTGCAATACTCAGAGAACTAATCAAATTCGGTGCTAATGTTAACACAATGGACAGGTATGTGTGCATATATGCTAGATTATTTTTTACTTAAGTTTCAAACCTCGACTAAACATAAGCCAAAAATATTTAGAATTTGTTTTTTGAATTTTAAAATTAGATTAAATATTAAATTTTTGAAGTCAATGTTGAATTATACTATTTGCTAGATCACATTATTTTTATTTGTTTAAAATAAATTTTGCCACCAATCCATTAGTAACTGATCCAGATTTTATCAATAATCCAATAAAAATATCGAACAAATATACAGCTTATAACCGGGATCAAAGATTGAATAAGCTAGTTGAAATAATCATTCTATTTTATAAAATGGGAATCCAATTCAATCCAATTCATGTTGGATAATGATGATGTTCATTTTACAAAACAAGTAATTGCACATCTTTCTAGATATGGAATGACTCCATTGCACCTGTGCTTATGCCAAGAACACATATCCCGGTCGTGTCTTCAGCTGTTAGTGGAGAACGGGGCCAAACTGTACGCTAAGAACAGTCAGTCAGTGGCTCCGTTCCAATTAGTTAGCGATGATATGAGTCCTCATATTTTATTACTGCAAAAGTCGATTATAGACAACGCGTTCGCGCAAATCGTACCGAAACAAAGTAATCTTGTTAATAACAAGTCGAATTTAGTTAATAACACAGGTAATAATACCGGTCCAGGTAGTGATCCTCGCGTTTTTAGCAACGACTTAGAGGTGTCGTCCCTCACCAGTAGTACCGCTGACGGCCTAAATCAGAATACTTTTACTCAGAATAGCAGTAAATTCGGTGTAAATTTCAAACGAAAATTACAGTCGAAGACAAGTAATAACTTGTTCTCAAGTAATACAAAGTCCAAAGACGTCTACATCTGTTTGGATAACGTGTCGGTCAAGTCATTGGAGCCTCAGTCCAATAATGAAGACTCGGTTCTGTCCACAGATGCTGCAAGAGATGCCTTCGGCGGCAGTGTCTATGCTGTACATAACAAGAAAAGTATTGCCGAAAGCATTGCTCCGTCTATTTTTCAGCAGCATTTCCCTGATGAACATAATCCCGTAAGTTTTCTGTATTTTTTCAAAAATTTTTATTTTGATAAAAATGAAAAAAGAGACATGTTCATTATACTTTATAATTTATTACATAAATGAGCATTTTAAAATAAGGTCATTCAGTCAGAAATTTCCATGATTTTCTCGTTAATTATTATTAGTTTATTCAACTATTTAAAAATAGTAACATTTGTTACAGTTTAAATGTTGCTATTTAAAAACATCTACATCATCTAAAAATAATTGCAAGAATAATATGACTTCCTCTTCTTTGCACGCAATTTATAATTGATCAGGATTATGAGTATCAAGGTTAAAAGTATACAGAAACTAGCTTACTAAGTCGTTACTGACTATAATTACTGTTGACTTAGATTAACTTAGTGATTTATTGAGATAGAGTAATTGAGAATTTCACAAATATTCAGTTTTAGAATATCATATTTTGATAGATTAAAAAAATAATTTATCATTTTCAAAAATCTGGATTTTAATTTATCATGAACATATTGATTGTTTTGCAGAATGTTAGCCTCAAGTTTTTTAAAAATCTTTTTGCTAGTGAAGCGTAAATTGTAATGAAATGGCTCTGAAACAAACATTAGTTCTAAAAATAAGACTGGATCATTAATCTAGAGGAAGAGCTTAGTAAAATGCAGGGATGCCGAAGGTAGTCGACCTAAAGTGGTGACCAAGGCAATAAATCAAGAAAAATAAGGATGAACTATTTTAGGCTTTGCAATTTTTGTGGGCTATCCTTTACATTTCCAAAGCAATAATTGTATAAAAAGCGATTAACTACTTTGCTTGAATCGGCAAAAAAACTCAGCTTGCAATTTAGATGTTATGGGTTTAATCAAAGCTCAGGGCGTATTCGTTTGGTTTATAGAGACATTAGACGTCTCTGGGAAATAGGTATCAATTAGCAGTAAAAAACAAATCAATTAGATCATTCAATAAAGTCTTCCATAAATCTTCATTAATACTGATTAAAGCGACAAAAAAGCATTTCATTAATAATGAATGCATTAATTCATTACCAATCGGAATACCAGTGGTATTAGCGCTCTTAACATTCACAACAAATTTCATCAAGTTCATTAATCTTTTTATTTCATTTTGGTATAAATATATATTTTTTAAAATTTCGATTTTTAAATGTCCGAGAGATAATTCTCATTTGGTAACTACACAGTTTAGAAAATTCTTACTGGACATATTTATAAAATTTATTAATTAACAAGTATTATTAATATGTATTCTAGGTCATTTGTCTCGGTTAGAATCAAGTCAAAGCATAAATATTTATATAAAATTATAGTTGATTGTTTTTCTAACTTCTTGATACTATATTAACAAAACTCTAATTCGGCCCCAGTTTTCATTAAAACCTTTTTTCCTCAACTTATTAAAAAATATTTGATAATAGCTTGATGAATAACAAAACTCATTATGGTTGCAAATATTCAGAGAAATTTGGAAAAAGCTTTGAATTCTCTTTGAGGAAAGTAATGAGTTTTTAATGTCCAAAATAGCAGAAAAGTTTTTATATCAGAATAATTGAAGCGTCAAAATGAATGTCTCTTTATTTCGCTGTTTAAATGTTGAGAGAAAAATAAATGACTAGAATATACTTCAGAATAGTGTTTGAAATGAATGAGGAAGAATAGAATAACGAGCACAGAATGAAAGGTAAACTAATATTTCTTCATTTAAACGTTGAGCCGATTCTCCTGTTCTTCTCATTTGTGGTTTTGCCTGAAAGGGAATGGCATGTCTTGAAGAGAGATTGAATGCGAGAGAGGGCGAGAAAGAAAGAGAGAGAAAGAGAGAGAGAGAGAGGGGGGGAGAGAGAGAGGGGAGAGAGAGATAGGGAGGGAGGGAGGGGGAGAGAAAGAGATGACATTTATTCCAGAGTTTACCTTAAGATTCATTAGGAGCTCATCGAAAATGATTTTTTGTTTCACTCATTTGTTATCATTTCTTCCTCTTCTGTCCGATCAATAAACTTGGTAATGGATTGCAAGATGATTAAGAAATTGTTTGTGAGAGAAACACAAACTAAATGGCATTTCTTATTATATTTTTGATGATTTATAGGATATATGAATTGTTTTTCTTCTTTGAAATGCTCTTAATATTAGTCTTAAAAAAGTAATTTTATTCAAAAGAGGTTTTATTATTATAAAAGTGCATATATTTTATTATCAAACACTATTCTGATGCTAATAGGCTAGAGCTTAGTAATAAACTTATGCTTGAGCAACTTTAAAAAGATTATATGTAGTTTTGGTTTATTAAAAATAAAAATTACAAGTATGATTGAATTTTCCCAATGTCATTTTATATTTGAATGACATCAATTAAAGTTTCAGTAAGATAACTAAAAATACTATTACCAAATTGAACATCTTTGGTATCCATTTTTAATCCAATTTAGTTATTATCAAGAATTTGTTCTAAATTTAAATGATTCTTAAATTTGAATTACAGTTTTCATTAAACCCTTGCAAAATGTGAATGAGCTGGTCAAATCATACAAAGTTTAGACGAGGTTCAATTTAAACATTTCAATTTAGTAATTATTTCATCAAAAACACCATTTCTATATATTTTACCAAGAAAAATGATACCTTGATATTTTATTATTTGAAAATTAAATATTTTAAGTCTACTTTTTGTTGAAGTTGATTGCTCAAATATGAGCAGCTCAAGCTCAGTGAATAAACAAAACTATAATAATGGCATATTTTAAAAGCATATCTCAATTTCAAATTACAATAAATGTCGTGTTATATAAAAATCTTTAGCGCGTGAAATGGTTTTCTCAAACAATAAGGAAGAAAAGGATCTCGAAATAAATTCTTTTCTATAGAATAATAAGAAATATTCCAATTCTTCAATTTTATTGAACACTTTTTTTAGTGCAAAAATTTTATACTCGATTCCGATTATATGTAATTGAAAACAAGCATTAAATTCAATTGAATTTCAACCGAATTTCAAATATTTGTTCCTCAATTTATATTCTTGTGAGACGCGCAAGGTGGTTTAATTGAAAGGTACTTTTAAATCACTATTCAGAACATCTTGACTATTTTTTACAATCTTTATTTTAAAGAAACTTATACATAAAGTTTAAATGTGCCTAATTGACTTAGTTTGATATGCTTGCTCATCCCAGATTCTTATCAAAAGATCTTTGGTTAGAAATTGGACTGAAAAAGCGATTTTTGTTCATTTTCACAGATTATTATTATTATTATTATTGTCAATACATTCCTTGTCGTTCACGTATGGACTGGTGTTTAGGACACTGGAGACTAATGTTTAATATTTCAGGGGAACGACCACTGATTCGCAACAATGCCTTCTCTACGGCATAGACCAAACCGTTAGATAACAGACACTCTTTTGACAATAAGTCAAGAGATAAGCAGAAGAATAGTTTTTTGTTGTGAATGTCTTGAGAGTTGACTTTTCTTTGGCCCAAACTTTTATAGATATTATTTGAACCCATATTTTACTGTTCAGTCGGTCGTAACGAATGACCGGCCATTCAATAATTGTTTGTCCATTAAATCAATTCTTTACGATCTTCGGGTCAATTGGATTGGGGATATTTATTTGTTTAATAGAACTGGGAGGTATTTAACCTAAACATAAGTAGTGCTGGCTCAATTAAAAGTGCAACCACTGGACTAGAACTGACAGGACATAAACAATTGAATTGATCTTTTCTATTGTTGTAACAAACTAATTTCTTACTGAACATTCTCTCTTTTTATGTACAAATAAATAAATGTGTAAGATAATTCAATTAAATCTAGCCAATGTTGCTTATATGTAATTTCAGCAACTCGTAAGAGTGTGATCTCTTCAAATGATAAAACATGATTGACCCTGTTTGAATATTAGCAAATGAATTGGCTAAATAACTCTTTCAAATGGTGTCTTTTTGGATAAGCTAGCAAGGTTTCAATGAACATTAAGTTAAATTAAAGTTTAGAAGCGGAACAAACTGTAATTAAAACATTAATTATTTTTTACATTTGGAACTGTATAGTTCTCTTATGTTTAGCTAGGTTATCTGGAGGTTATTTGGAAAATTTCTTTATGCAATTTTGATAACAATTGTTGAAAAACTTTTAAATTGATCAAAATATTGAAAAGGCAAATTAATCTTGATTGATTTGAAATTAGGTTTGGGATAAAAAACTGTAAAATTTGTATAAGATATTTCATGTTTATAGCTTAAATTTCCTAGATTATGTACAGGAGATGGTAGTTTTTATAGTATTCTACATTAAATATTTTTTAATTTAAATGAAATATAAAAACAATCCAGTTCATATTGGTCTGACCAAACTTAAATTGGCAGTATATTAAGCTTAAAGCTTTTCTGAACATAGCTGCTTATAAAATAGACAAGTTAATAAATATTTTTGACCAAGATTTATCTATACCCCGATGAACAGAGAGCAGAGAATAGTAAAAGACGCTTTACATCATTCATGGCATCGGTTTTGGGATCTGATTTTTAATGGAATCGCAAACTATTTTTTGATTGAGTCTCGGGTTTCAGTCACTAATCATGTGTTCAGTCGTGTATAGAAACCGATAGGCCTTCCAAACAGACGACTGGCCTCTTGTTTGAAATGATCAATGCCTTAATGTTAAACATTAATCATTCTTAACATTGATTTCTTTTTTTCGATAATGAAAAATAAGTTAGACTAACATTTATCATAAGAGCTAGGTCATCCATTAATTGATACTATTCTCTCTAATTTTCTTTTAAAGATCAAACAGAAATCAAATGATTTATTTGATTGGAAAACGAAAACGAAAGCACAATTATCTTGGTATCAAGTTACTTATACTAATTATTTTTTATAAGTTTATTTTTCCCTAAAGTTTATGTCCAGATATCATAGATATTAAGGGTCATATTTACCAAGTTTAATTTTCTATAAATAAACTTTTATATTTTAAAAAGAGAATTAGAAAAATAAATTTTGATTTAATATATTAATCTAGCTTCTTATCTCTATTATAAATTAAAAAATTTACTTGGTTGGTCATTAATCATTTGAATTTGAATTTGAATAAAACTAGTTTTCACAGTTAGGATAATCAAATGAATCTGATGATCCTAGATAATTTATGGACAAAGTTTGCTCATCCTTGTATTCTAAGTTGAAAATTCTTTTATGTAAATAAATGGAGCAGAATAAATAGGGCAATTATTGAACAAGTACAGTTTTATTTTTGAAAGGGCAAAGAATGCCTATTAGGTTTATATAAAACGGGGTCGTTTTGCTGAAAATTCTTTCATTTATTAGATTTGTTGTTCGCTTATATAAAAAGCTAAAAATCTATTCTCACATTAAATCCGAAAAATAGAGAAAATCATTGAAGCGCTAAATGTCTGGAAATAGAGAGAAATATTGAGAATACTGACAAAAAGGAGAGGTAGAGTGCAGTCGAGAATATTAGCACAGAATATAGTCTATAGAATAGTCTACTGAACATATTGGGGCTGACATGAAATGATCACAAGTGTAAACATATATACCACTAAATCCCTGAATAGAATTTTGAATTATACTTGGGTTATGTCTTGGCCTGCATTTTAAAAACCTAGTCTTTGCCCCATTCTTTAAGTAAGTATAATATAGTAAAAGTTTTGTAATTTTATATCAATCTTGCATATGTTTTTTAGGCAAAATTATTAAAATAAATAGGTTGTTTATACCTCTTTACAGTTGATCATAATAAGATTAATATTCTTGATAGACAATTATCTTTATTTATTTTAGATCATTTTTACAGTTTTCAAAATTATTCAGTTTTTTAATTGAATAGATTTTTTTTGAATAAAAATAAATTAAAATGCGAAATTTTATGAATTGTTTTATTGGTGGATAATAATAAAAAATTTTATAGAGTGATTACTTTACTCTAAGAACGTGTAAATTAAACTTACAAAATGATGGAAACATTTAAATATCGTTTTTAAATACATTTATTTCTCTTCATTAATAGAGTTCATTAAATTTTTTAATGTTTATATTTTTATAATGATACTTGAGCATTAAATTGAGGTCCAGTTAGTTTATTTTGCAAATTACTCTTTATAAATTCACAATAAAATACTTGAATTGAGTAGAATAAGAATCGTCATTTTCAATACTAGTGTGTAAAATGCCGATTTGATAAGTTTTATTCTGGATAATTTTTCAGAAAAGATTTAAACTACTAACTAGCAAAATGTAATCAGTAAATTTGATTACGATTATTTAATTTAGGTGCTGGGAAAACCCAAAAGATAAAAATCATATTGGTGACGCATATTTTAATTTGGTTTAGGTTCTGTGTACAGTTTGTAAGACATATCCAATTTTTCAGTTAATCAAGAGAAATTTTTAGTAAAAGTGTTACATTTGTTTATTGTTACGGAAACCAAATATTTAGCAAGAGATTTAATAGAAAAATATAATCAATTTAGTCATACTGACATTTTGATAGGGCTACGTACTGAGTGAGTCACGCTTCCCGTTTATAGCAATTTATTTATTTATCAAAAGAAATGTTTTGATTTTCTTCTAATCCATAAAATTGTTTTCTTCTCTTCACTGAAAGAACTTCTCCGATGACAACAATCTATTGAATTGAAAATATCTTAGAAAAACAAAATCTGATTCAATCATTGAGTCAATAGATTTGCTGGGAGTCTGGGTTTTTGAGTTTATTTTCGATATTTAGAGCCTCATATCAGGGCTCAGAAGATATGAAAGAATACTTTTCTTAGTTTTTATTTTGGGAATCAGTTCTTCGCATCGCTATAAAGGATTTACAGTTTGAGCTCAAAATCAGATATAAATAACAAGTATTTTATTTCATGAAAGGCTCTTTTTTCATTTTTGAAAATGACAGACTCATTTTTGACATGTTGAAATCCTAAATAATCAATCAGAATTAAATAAGCTTTAGCTTAATCTCTTCAGAACAACCTGACCAGTTTTGTAATTTTGAATTGTTTTTTGTTTCTGAAACAATTTTTCGCAATTATTCTCTTCTTTGAAAAATATTTCGAAACATTTAAAAATGAGATAATTAATGAAAATTTATATCAAGCAGATTTATTCGATGTGAACTTAATTTAATGACTGTAAACATAGATTGAGTCTCTGTTTGGAAAATCCGGTTATTTATGACTTTTTGAGCGATTAATTAAACGCTGTTTTAATTGTTTGCACACTTTTTCAGCACTCTATTAACACTCCAACCAATACTTAACCCAAATAACTGAATAAGTGTCTCAAAACTAAATTTAAGCAAACATTTAATTTATTTAATCAAAATAAATGAACTTGCTAAATTTATAGGCTCACACAAAAATGCATAAAAATTGCAACGATCTGGTTCTAAATTGCAATAATTTGATTTGTAAAATCTAATTTATATTTATAATCATTACCAAAACCAGTTTGAGGTAGTTTACACAACTGTTCTTGCTCATAAAAAAGGTCTCATGTTGATTAAAATTACAGTTTTTTTCTCTTAACACTATTATTTATTCGATATCTTAACACTAAAAATTAACCATAATCAATAATGAATTGACAGGGTTCGCCAGTGACACACCAGGCACGCGACAATTCAATCAGTTCCCGGCTGTTGAACCGTAGGCGGAGTGGAGACGACATCATCACTAATACAAATGCCTTTTCTTTTATGAAAATCGGAAAATCCGGTCATAAACTGCAGAATCAAATCAATAATAACATCGGTAAGAATTTCCTGAATCACTTAATCAAGCACAATGTAAACAAATTCTTCAAATTGAAAAATCAATTTCGCTTAAACTTCAAAGGTTAAAAATTAATTTAATTGTTGGAAAATTTTAGCAATTTTGGAACTAGCAAGATGAATTTATAATATTTTAAAAAATTTTAAGTATAAGATTTTTAAAGATAAGTATTTAATTTCTTATCGAAAGATTGATTTAAGAACTTATAACATTTATCAAGACAAAACTCTTATCTAGTTAAAATTATGGCTAATCTAGATTAAGATCTTTCTAATTAAGAAACATGGGGAGATTCTAAATCAGAGACTAATATTAAAGTAAAGCTTGAATTTATTGAAAATTATCTAGCTAGTTGTATACAAAAATGAGTTCCATTTGGTGATTACAGTTTGTAACCGACTTATAAGAACTGTAGTGCAAAATTTATTGTTATTTTCTACTATCTCCTGGTATTATAACTTGATTATTTAGCACCCATTGTCACGAATTTTAGTATACAAACAAGATAGATAATTAAGACTAAATGTAAGCTTTGCTTTGATATTTGTCTGATTTAGAATCTCCCCATGTTCCATATTAAGTGAAGAATTTTATAGATTATCATTTTCTTAATTTAATTTTAAATTAATCTATTCAATTATGTTAACCAAATTTTTTGCAAGATTAATCTACTGAAAATGTCAAAGAAAAAAGATTGATTAATAAATTTTTGTTCTTCACTTAATTATCTCTAAATTTTAAATTTATCTCAATTTTTTTGTTGCAGCAAAAGAAAAAAATGAATTAATTTATATGGGTAGAGCAGAGAACAGCATGCAGGTGCTTAATAGGATGGCCTCGAACCTGGAGTGCGTGCCTTTCATTCTGTGTAATTTGCAAAATGATTTGTTGAGCTTCATATCGATTACCGAGAAATACAGTGATGGAAACAAATTGCATCAGCCTTTGGCTAATCTACTCAATAGAATTCTGCAGGTAAACAAATCGACTTCTAGTTTATTCTAGTTCCTTCCTACCTTTGAATAAAGGGTGTGCAACATGCTCACTTCAGCAATGCAACTTTAAATAGTCTTACAAATCATTGAAGTTTACAATAAATTTAAAGTTGAATTATCAATGAGCTCGGTTTCCATACTGGTTAAATGATTAGGAAGGATCCCTTTTCCAAAAATTACAGGGAGTATTTCTTAGCAGGGAAATTGACCCTTTATTGGTTTTTAACTTATTATTGCTCGTCCTAGATAAGCCTGAATTTTTTAAAATTGAATTCTTTAAATTTATTTACCTCCAATTTTAAATTTGTTTTTTGTTCAGATTCGTCAATGACCAAGCTGTTTGAAAATATTTATTTTGACATCTTAAAATTCTATATATTAAGATTTGCTGAAGATTAAATTTTAGATTGCTAGCTGCAAATTTGATTTTTGTTATATTTAAAAATTGATTTTCTCAAAACTAAAATAACAATTAATAAAACAAAAAAATATAGAAAAAGTTTTTAAAGCATAAAGTTGATCTCCTTGCTTATCATTGAATTTGAGACCTAGTGCGCCAAAAGCTAGATAAACTATTGAAGGGCATTCTATCGGGAAATCTACAAATTCAAAATCTAATATGCTCACAATAAATAATTCCAAAAAATATCAAATTCAGAAATTAAGTTCAAATATTCTTTTAATGCATTTTTTATTTAAAATTTTATGTTAACTTTTATGAAACACTATCATATACTAACCTGTTCCTAAAATAAGGTAACATAACATCACATATCCTATTCTAACCACTTTTCAAATTTCCAATAAAAATAATTTTGATTAATAAAATATTTTTGGCTGAAGAATTTATGTTTAAGCTATTTAATCTATTTACTTTTTAGATTTTCGGACTAAATTTTATGTATTTTGAGAATTATTCAATTGGGATTTGCACAGTTTGGGACTTACCATTCAATAGTCGGTTATAATCAGATTTATTTTTGAAAAATAGAACCCATTTAATGGAAAACATAATATTTAAAAAGAATGTACTAGCTATTAAAACAGCTGTTTACAGTGTAACAAGCGACAATAAAAAAGAAATGTAAATAAACTCAGTAATTTACATTATCATTTAGCTTAATTGACTAAAACATGCTAATTTTGGGCTTAAAATTATTCTTATCACTGAAAAAAATTAATATTAATTTATTGCCAGCTATTATAAAGCCAAAATGGAAAATTGTAAAACTGCCTTTTCCTTAATTTAATTCTAGATGAAACAATTTTTTTAAATTTAAGATAAATCAATATTGTTGAAATTATCGTTAAGCAAAAAAGCGATTGTTCAGTGTAATTTGCATTTTAAATTACAGTTTTCACTACCATTATCTGTGTATTTTCCAAATATCCCTGGCTATTATATATTCGATAAGCCTGTTATTTATAAAGTCGTTGAAGACTTTTATATTGCAATAAATATTTATCTTCTCGTTTCAGACAATCGTTGAAGAAATTTGTGGCGAAAATTCAAGCAATAATTCGGTAAATATGGCCATAAAAAAGCCGATAAAAAACTTGAAAAAAGTCTTAGACTATGATAGCAAAGAAAAGCTGTCTGTGCAATTGTGTGGCCTATTGAGATCAGGCGTCCAGTGCTTGAAAGGCGGCCAATCCCTTCAATACACATCATTACTATTAATAAACAAAATCATTGACACATTCATTATTTATGACGTTTCCCGGTTTCCCATTGAACTAAACGAGACCCAGGTCTTTGTCAAAGCCAAGGACAGGGATATAAACAAGAAGCACAAGTCGGGTGAGTCGGGCGCCGGCAAGAAGTCCCATCAAATAATAACACAAATGCCGTCAATTATGGGCGCAGATAATAATCAGAAGCAAATAATTACATCATTAAAGACAACGACAATGAGCTCCAGTTTCAAAGAGAATCAGATTTCTAGTGCCGGCTCCCATTCTGGGCCGCACAGATCCAAACGCAAAGCCGTCGATAAGAATAAGATAACCCGTAAGACAATCACCAATTGGCTTAGAGGGAAGTCATTCAATTCCGGACAGTCAGGAAGTACTGTGAAAAAGGACAATTCCGGAACTAGTATTAGTGTTGCTGGTGGCAGTAGTGGGGGAAGATCACTAGGCATTCGACTGAGCGGTGCCACCACTGATAGCGGCAGCAAACAGCAGATTGTCAGCGAAACGACTTCACAGATAAACACAAACTTATTGTCAATTCTGGTCAAAGAAGGCATTGATCTGATTCTCAATGTTTTAAATAATGCCATTACTTTACACAAGAGAGTCACCGGTTCTAAACAGTGCTGTACACCCAGTCATAGGTAAATTAGCTAATTATTCAATTAGCTTATTGACCAATTAATTGAACAATGTTCCACTCAATTTTAAACTTAGCTTCATTATTTTATTTTATTTTTTGCTTCAAAAAATTTGAATGGAAAGTAAATTAGATTTTTTAGCTAGGCACGACATTAATTTCTATGTATAAATGATCCTTCTGGGAAAGTTTTTATATTTGTCATTTTTACTTGTTATCTTCGGGGCTTAATGGTTTAATGTTGCCTTGTAACATAATTGCTAGTTTATTAGGAAGACCTTGATGAAGAATTTATTGGAGTAGAAGAAAGTTTTAGGAAGGTTACATTATTAGCTAGTTATCAGTAAAACAATAGAAAATTTACTTTCACTGCTCTAGATAAGAATTGGCATTTCAACAGATTTACATAATTTAATCAACTGATTATAATTGTGACTAGATATTGGGGCTTGTATTTTTCACTGATAATCTAGGTCTAAGGAGTGCAAAGTGCCAAACTCAATAGCCAAATTATTAGCCTTATTTATGCGCACCCACCAGGTTTAAGCAAAGGGTTTCATGCATATCGTAACAATTTGGATGAGTAAGCAAGTATTTCAAACTTCAACATAAAATTGGCAGATAATAGAAAATTATTCTAACTTTTGGATTACAGTCGGTATAACTCATTTACAAACTGTAATCCAATATTTGACATCAGTTGAATTACTTTAATGAGACACACAGAATTAGTTGTGCACAAACAAGTAACATCAAGTATGAATAATGATTCTTAAGTTTATTAGATATTCTAGCAAAAGACAATAAAGTAGAAAATGTTTTTACAAGCCATTAATGAAAAATTTGGCACTGTGCACTTTGCACCCCCTACAATCCAACTTACTGTATAATGTCCTGAGATTTTAATTTCAAATGATAGCTAGACAAGTGTTTAAATTAGTGATGATAATTTGGTATTCATTTGCCCGCCAATGGCCGCCTATATTTGAATGTTTATCTTGAGTTTGGCCATAGAGTTA